>JABUQX010124996.1:25000-29908 GCA_015478945.1 Trachelipus rathkii
GAAAAAAATTTATACCTCATGATCCGGCTCCGACTAAGGTTTCTGCACTATTTCAAAATTGTTCAGCACGTCTTCTGATAATAAATTTTTCACCAAGAAAAATATTTCTTAAAAATAATTTATACCTAGGATCCAAATTCGGCTCCGGCTCCGGCTCCGGCTCCGGCTCCGGCTCCGACTTAGGTCTCTGCACTACTTGAAAATTGTTCAGCACTTCATCTGGCAATAAATTATTCACCTAAAAATATATTTCTTGAAAAAAATATATACCCAGTATACGGTATCGGCTCCGACTCAATTTATTTGACTGAGTAAAAGCTGGAGCTGGGTTGGAGGTTGGAAAAAAAATTTAGATTTTCTATTATAATGATAATAATAAATAAAAATTTTTAAGCCTGAATCTGAAATTTCAATTTTGACAGGAATTGCAATTTTTTTTTAATTCAACACCTCCCTAAATAAATTTCTGTATCTAAAAAATCATTTAGAATTTCACAATTAATTACAGCAATTTCACACACACACAGATATATATATATATATGGGGGCCAGGCCTTTGAGTACTCAGCAATTATGGGATGAGAAAACCGGGTGCTTTAAAAACTACGATTGAAGCGTCTTTTTTTGGGGACGTGGATGGCCTAGTGGTTAGAGCATCCGGTTATTGTTAACACTGCGACGCGGTGTCCAATGTTCGAATCCCGCTGATGGAGAGTAAAATCTCCTGTGACTCATTCATTTAAAATGAAATATATATATATATATATATATATATATATATATATATATATATATATATATATATATATATATATATATATATATTATATATATATATATATATATATATATATATATATATATAAAGTTATTTATTCTTAGTTTATTTAATTTAATTATCACCAAACCATACGTAAGGAAGTTTTCTTTTAAAGATAAATATGTCTTCAGCTTACCGCTGGATATAGTTTTGCACATTAGAGTGTGTGATAGTGAGATTTGTGTTAGTAGAGGAACACCAAAGTAACTTTATATTTTTATAATCATTTCACAACCAGTGGTTTTAGAAAGATGATTTAAATGTCAATCTGGTGTAACTGACAGTGAAAATCGAATGCAAGCATAAGAAATGATCTTCCGATTATTTGTGGGGCTAGGTATCTGAGTTTAGGTTCAAAAACCTCTAAAAGAGGTCTTCCAGGCCTCGAAAACGAGCTGTAGCCTCGAAAGCGATCTTCCCGGCATTGGAAACATTTCGTCACCCTCGAAACGATCTTGTCACCCTTGAAAAAACGTCGTCGCCCTCGAAAGTGGTCTTCCCGGCCTTGGAAACGCGTCGTCGTCTTTGAAGTGCAATGTTACTACTGGAAAAAGCACCAAAAACGCTTAAAATCCCGAAAAATAAAGAAAAAGTAGAAGAAAAGTCGAAATTTCGTATGTGACTGTTCCGTCACCCTGCGGTAGTAGTTAGGTGATAATTTTGTCACCTGTCAAACGTGCCCACCATACTACTGTGTGGATCAAATTTTCACATTGAAACAATGATTGAGAAAATGAAAGAGAAGAAGGAAAAATTGTATGTAGGTTTAATGGATTTGTAACAGGCGTGTGATAGGATTAAAAATGAAGCTTTTTGGAAAGTGTTTGTGATATATGGTGTTGGTAGTAGGTCTCTGAATGGAATCAAAAACATACATGACGATAATGAAGCGTGTGTAAGAATAAATGGAGTTGAAAGTGAGTGGTTTAATATTAATAGTGGAGTGAGACAGGGATGTGCAATGACTCCATGGTTATTTAATTTATATATGGATGGAGAGGAAGGTGTTAGAATGATGGGGAATGGAAGAGAGTGGAGGGTGCCTTGCTTATTGTACACGGATGATATGAATTTTGTGTGACGAATCATAAAAGAGTTTGAGAAGATTGGTAGAAGGGTTTGGCAGGGGGTGTAAAAGGAGGGGTTTGAAAGTAAATGTAGATAAGAGTAAGGTTACGGTAATGAGTGAGGAGGATCCGCGGTGTGAAGTCATGTTGGATGATGAACAATTGGTGCAAGCATCTGAGTTTAAATATTTAGAAAATATATGTTGGATGAAAAGGGAACAGATAAGGCCTATTATAGTAGGAAAGTGGCTGCTAAGATTAAATTCTTGGTTGATACAAATGTACTAATCTAGTGAGCACCTAAGTGTGTGTTGTTACCTGTGTTAATGTATAGTAGTGAAACTATGGTAGGGAGTAAGAGGTATAGATCTAAGGTTTACTTTGTTCAGATGGACAACCTTAGGGGCGTGTTAGGTGTGAGAAGAATTGATAAAATAAGGAATGAGCGCATTAAGGAGTTGTGTGGTGTGAAGAAGGGAGTAAGTGAGTAAATATACGTGGGTGTATTAAGAGGGTTTTTTCATATGGAAAGGATGATTGATAGTCGGTTGGTTAATCGGATGTATATTGGTGTGTGTGTGTGTGTTGTGTGTGTGTGTGTGTGTGTGTGTGTGTGTGTGTGTGTGTGTGTGCGTGTTGGGAATCGACCTGCTGGAAGACCGAAGAAAAAGTGGATTGAGTCAGTAAAGGAATGTCTCAAGGAAAGGAATATGAGTTTGGCAGAAGCTAGAAGAAAGTTGAATAACTGATTGGCAGGGTTTTGTGGGGTATAGTTAATTGTCACTTAAGGGTATGAAGGGATGGTAGAGGGTGGGGCTTTCCTTTCCGCTTATGTCATGCTCTTCTACTTAACTATTCTATTTTTCGTGCATGGTACGCACCCATACCCCAAATCTAGCGGGAAGAGAAGGGAGGATAAAGAATATATATATATATATATATATATATATATATATATATATATATATATATATATATATATATATATATATATATAAATATATATATTTCTAATATTTTTAATATATATATATATATATATATATATATATATATATATATATATATATATATATATATATATATATATATATATATATATATATATATATATAATTCCTGAAAGATAAATTTTTCCCAAATTGAAAATGAGCAGAAAAAAAAATTAAAATGAAATTTCTTTCATTTCGCTTGATTAAATTTTGGACTTAGAAAGAAAATTCATATATTATGATGAGTCTTCTTCTAACCTCCAAATAAATATCTTACTTTTAATAAACATTCATACGTCTCTCTCTCTCTCTCTCTCTCTCTCTCTCTCTCTCTCTCTCTCTCTCTCTCTCTCTCTCTCTCTCTCTCTCTCTCTCTCTCTCTCTCTCCCCTAACACAAACATACAAATTTTATTAACTTTTCATTATGTAAATTTAATTTGGTATGGTACTTAGAAAGGAAAATATTAAATAAGCAGTCATATACGAATTTTCCATTTCAAATTTTATTTATTTTTATATTTATTTATTATATATATATATATATATATATATATATATATATATATATATATATATATATATATATACTAATATATATATATATATATATATATATATATATATATATATATATATATATATATATATATATATATATATATAAATATCCCTTTATACTACTACTTTATATATATATATATATATATATATATATATATATAACTTATATATATAGCATATATATATATACTTCTTATAACAACTTTTTCTCGCGCCTGCCACTGCTTAACCCCAACCGCGCATATATATATATATATATATATATATATATGTATACTTATATATATACCACTACCTTTACTCTACCTATATAACCACCTGTATATATATACTATATATATATATATATATATATATATATATATATATATATATTGATAAAAAATACCCCATAAAGCATTTCACCTTGCTGGGAATCGAACCTGGACCCTAGCAGATAAAACGCGGATGTGTTTGACCACTACGACACGATGAGCTAAAAGAAGAACCCGACAATACTTTATATGGTGAATATATGCACCCACCGAGATAGGACATGCCGCGCTTTTCCCGCTCATCAATACCTATCAATACTTAGAGTAGTGCAGTTTACATTATCAATAAAATATGAACCCTGTTACTAAGTATTTTTCACCTTGTGCGGTACCCTGTTTGGCTTTATGCCCGAGTGTGCAGGAAAGAGCGTGGCATGCCCTATCTCGGTGGGTACATATATTCACCAGGAAGTATTGTCGGGTTCTTCTTTTAGCTCATCGTGGCGCAGTGGTCAAACATATACGCGTTTATCTGCTAGGGTCCAGGTTCTATTTCCAGCAATGTAAAATGCTTTAAAGGGGTATTTTTATCAATACCTATTCAGCACCGCATCGCATCGCACAGCCTAGCACCGCCCAGCACAGCACAGCACAGCACAGCACAGCACAGCACAGCACAGCACAGCACAGCCTCACACCGCACAGCACCGCACCGCACCGCACCACATCTAGCAACGGATGGAGTTTACAACATGGTATCTCCCTCAAACTTGGCACCCCATCTGGTGATGACGTAACCTCGTCGTAGACGAGGTTACGTTGCCGTGCACTCCCCTGAGGGAGATGCTGGCCCCAAAACCTTGAATATTGACGTAGAAGGATGAAACTTGGTATGCACCCTTCTTTTTTTAAAAGGTAACCTCGTCGCAGACGAGGTTACGTGACCCCTCCAAGTAAGAAACAACCGTAGAATGATGAAATTTGGTATACACCCTTCTTATAAGGTATCATCGG
Source organism: Trachelipus rathkii (assembly GCA_015478945.1). Classification (NCBI taxonomy): domain Eukaryota; kingdom Metazoa; phylum Arthropoda; class Malacostraca; order Isopoda; family Trachelipodidae; genus Trachelipus; species Trachelipus rathkii. The sequence goes on from JABUQX010124996.1 coordinate 29,710, forward strand.
TGTTTTTACTAAAAATTTTATTCTTTTCATGATTATAACGTAAATTTTTTTCGTTTTTACACACCCTAAAACAGTAAATCAGTAAATCAAGCCACCCACCCCTCCCCTCCCACTCATCCATGATCTATTGATCTATTGATCTAATGATCTATTGATCTATTGATTCAGATCATATTTTGTATAACTTTACACCAAACAT
>JABUQX010124997.1:0-5000 GCA_015478945.1 Trachelipus rathkii
AACTTAACCTAGGCTCACGTTCTAACACATCTTCGTCAGTTAACACAGTAATAGCTTACAAAAACTCATCATTCTCTAACAATCGGTGTTATTTCCACAACGAATAACTGCAAAACATAACAAGTTTTAACCAAACATTACACAAAAAATAAGTATCTTTAATATACTAACATCGATATAATCTAAACGTAACAACGTTTATGCATTAACAAATAAAGCTAATCATAGGACATAAACTGAACTATAGAATATAATGTACACAACAAACCTAACATACCATACTACTATAAACTACTAACATTAAACAAAGTTCCCACTTAACAGCAGTTAAAGTACCTAACACATCGTACAAAGCGTAACCCTATTCACACTTTTTCCAAGCTATCTCTAACATATATCAATGTTAATCTTTACATTAACATCGTAATATTTAACAAAAGTTTAGCATAAACCTTTCTAATCATCATTCAGACAAAGAATATAATGCTAAGTAACAAATTTTTTACATCACAACTTCGTAATATGAAACAAAAAATTCATCATAAACCTCGTCTAAATATCATAGACCCCAACGAATAATTGCAAACATTAACAAGTTTTAAACGCAAACAGAACAAAAAATAACAAAATTTTAATCTGACATAACATAAAAATAAGTTCTTTGAATAAATATCACAGTAAACCGTAGTAGTTTACTGATTTTTTAAAGCAGTAAAATCAGTAAATCAGTTAATCAAGCCAACCCATCCCTGCCAGCCGCCCCCCCACCCATGCATGACCCATCCTGTAGATCTACTGAACTAATGATTCAAGTCATATTTCGAGTATCATTTTGGATAAACATAACATAAATACAAGTTCTTTACATACTGACCTACGAATATATGCTTAACCAACAAAGTTTTAGCTCATAAAGCTAACATATCAATAACCTGAAACTAAAGAATATATGTACAAATGCATACTTACGTAGAAATAATCAGCTAACATCCTGAAAAATTCCCTACTTATCAAAGGTAAAACAGCTAACAGGTCATACAAATACTCGATATGATTCCCACTTTCGCACATATCAACAACAGGTAAAACGTATTATCTAACAAAATCCTTAACAAAGTGACCAATCTGGCAAAAAATACCAACATCTTGAACTAAGGATTGACACTATCTTCATCAGGAAACGGTTGAGGTAATAGAAGTATTAACATCATTTGACCTATGAATAATCCGTAGACTTTAGCAAAATTCTAGGGCAAAGCTACATTAGCTCAAACAAAACACTTACTAGGGGTCAAGTTTCTAAACACATCATGTCAAGTATAAATCAGCAATAGTTCTTACAAAAACTCAATCATTTTCTCTAACAAATCAGTGTTATTTTCACCCATTGTCATAGTAATATTTAATGCTAGTTGGATAGTGGTTTGATTTAGTGATTTACTGCTTTAGGGTATGTAAACGTAAATTTGTAGTTATAAACATAAAAAGATAAGAAATTTAATTTCTTGATGGTTCTGAAACAATTATTTCGAATCTACAGACCCAATGAACATATATAAGACAGCCACACATTGTAATCATTACATCAAATATCTTAATAACTCGGCACCTGCACCGGAGCCAGCAACCGGTGCAGCTGTCAATTCCTACTCCTCTGAGTCAGACTCCCTCTTCATTCTTTCCCTCTTTATTCTTTCTTCCTTTGTTTTTTGCACACTGTGCTCTTTTTTCCAGTCGGGACCCCTAATAGGAGGGCCCTAGACACCCATAACGGGCTTATAACAATCAGTATTCGAATCTATGACCTCGCTAAACCTTATAGGACATCAACATGTTGTATAACGATGTTTATTAACTCAGCACCGCAGTGGCCCCAGCACCGGTGCCAGAGCCACCCAAGTCCTCAACGTATTTCTAGAAACTCAACTGATGAATCCTTCACCACATTTCAACTTTCTACGTCAATATTTAATGATTGAAGGGGGGGTGGGGTCCACCCCTTCAGGGGGGACCCAGTGGGACGTAACTTGTATAACAATGGGTGTATATAGCTTATATACCTCATATACCCACTCTCCAAATTTTAAGCATTACTACTTACACGTACTAGATGAAATGCTGAGAGTGCTCAGGAGGAGCTGGTTTAACGTCCGAGCGACAAACAGTAGCAGATACACGCGGAGACACCTTATCAGTGATGATGCGAGACATCACTCTCTCTCGAAAATTCACGCTCTAGACATCGATCGCAAATAATATATAAATCGATCTCCTTCTATACCAATGTGAGTTCGTATTTTTGTGGTAAACTATTCAGATTACAGCATATAACCTATATCGTAAAGTATAATTCTACACTAGTAGACACCTCACACTCTAATTATTAATCACAATAATAAATCTAACAAAAGCTATATATTCAGGCGTCAGTCAAACAGCATTTAACATAGCGTGCGAGCAGCGCTCCGGTCGCAGCTGAATACTAATCAGAATACAAAGCATCATACCTGAAAATTTAAACCTACACCGACCTAGTCTCTGGAGCGAGCAAGAGTAGATACTACGTTAGAATTAGAGCAAAGTTTCGATGCATTTTGCTTTGAACACAACGTCAAAAAAATATTCTATTCTGAGGTCGTTAGTGGAAAATCTAGACGAAAAGCGTCGAATATAAAAAACTAGTTGTGAGCCGTAGCGGCTAACGCCTTCGGGGTGACCCAACCCTCTATTAATTATATACATCTCATACAGACTTGAATATTTTACAACGGGATATATCGTTACCTTTATTACTACCCATTAACTAATAGTCTATATATATATTCTAGAGTTTTTACTAAGACTTATTATAGTCTCATTATAATACTTTTATTGATAATAATATAAGACCAACTAATAAGAAAGCCACATATCTATTATGAAGCTACTAATTAATATATATTATATTGATATGTATGTGTATTTCTAGGTTTAGTTTCTCTTTTGGTGTTAATGGTGAAGTGTGAGTTGTAAAGTGTGGAAAAAAAGGAGTATATAGTTGTGAGTATGTGTGTGTTTAGGTAATGCATGAACCAAGTCTGTGGTGCGTGTATGGTAAATGTGTGCGTGTGTGTGTGGATTTTTTAACTTTGAGCTAATTATGTATTCATGAAATTTGACTCTATTTACTTAATTCAAGACATGTGCTTTTTGAAGGGAAGGAATAATAACCTTACAAACACTATCTCACTAAACACACACAACTTAACACTATATAGTATATAGTATATATATTATTATTATATATAAATATTAATACACACAACACACTATCAATACACAGCTACACTACGTAAGCACTCAGGCATGCTTGTGGGTCTATGATGTCAGTTGAGCGACCACACAAGGATTTACGAGAGAGGAAACAGTAACTTAGGATGACACAGATTTGAACATTACATTGAGCACATTAAATCTCACACAAGCACACACACACAATATGACCCCAGTACACTTAGGCGAGGAAAAAAAAAACAGAAAGACAAATAAACAGAAATATAAATATAATAATAGTACTTATAAGTAAATAATAATATAATAATATAACTAATTTAACCATAAAATTAATAATTAAATTATTAATTATATACATTTATTTTATTATATTAATTAAAAAAGTGAGGTAATAAATAATTATATTTTGGGAGGTGAGGTAGGTGCCTATTTATAATGGCCCATTATCATGTTGCTACTCATACATAAAAATAAATTATTACCAAATGAGTATTTAATGATGGTCACGAAAAAATTAGTGATAGCGTAAGGTTTATTATCCCTACATGTGAGAATGAGTGGCTTAGAAATAAATAATAGTAGCCCTTATATGAGTATAATATATATGCTAACAGTAAGGTGCTACCTATATGTATATAGAATATTGTCTAGCACAGCTAAGAGTATGAATAGATTGGTTACTAATTTAATCTAAAATATGTAAGTATAAGAAGAGAAATATTTGTATTTAATTCTAACAGTATTGGATAATGATACATATAAAAGTAAAATTGGTATATAAGAACTGGCCACTTTTATTGTGTGCTCTCATACTACCATAGTGGGTCACTTAGCTCATCAACAATGTGTTTGTGATCACTTATTTAACTTGTTATTGGATGTGACTATTTAACTTTAGTTCAGTTTAAGTAGTTAATTAGGGTTATAGAGTGATTTTGACTATTTAGAAGGAGTTCATCTTACTCTTAGTTCGCTCTACTCTCTTAGAGAGTATTCAAAAATAGGGAGATATGTCACTCAAATTAACATGATAATGATGATGTGACGATTTAAAAACGGATCCGATTCATTTAAAAATCGTATAAAAGCTGATAATATACAATAAAAGTTTAAAATTAGGTGATAAAGAATCTAGGGAGTAATAGTGCGTAGCTCACCGTGTTTGAGTACCTGTGTGAAATATATGAGCAGTAGCGTTTGAGATAACATGTAGTTAGCGCTACTTTTAATGTTTACGAGGATATATATTACTAGAGTCCTTTAATATTAAATTAACATTGATAGGGCATAGATTTGTTTATTAAATGAAAGATTGAAGAAAAGATTAGGCAGAATGACTCCCTGAGTTACTCTGGACATTATATAATTTATATGTATCATCAGCTCTTGAGCCATCAGGTCTAAAGTAGCGTGCTGGTTATGGTGGGAGAAACTTATTTGGGGGGTTAAAAATAGGAAAAAATCTATTTCTCGTAATACATAACCATTATTTTCAGTCCGAAAGGATAAATGAAAAATATTGACTAAACGAATATGTTATCTGTCAAATTGTTTATGAGCTTTTAGGACGTGAGTTTGTTCCTACGTTGTGGAGTACTTTTCAAGGTAAATGATATTTGGTCTCTAGTGGGCTTACTGCGAACAACTGTTGGCAGACGCAGGTGTGGTATGGTACGGTACATTGTCCTATTTATTGCTCATTGTGCAGTGCGGTGCGGTGCGGTGTG
>JABUQX010124998.1:5000-14838 GCA_015478945.1 Trachelipus rathkii
TATATATTATATATAATATATATATATATATATATATATATATATATATATATATATATATATATATATATATATATATCTTCGGCTAAAAATCACGGTTAATATCCGTTAAACGGTTAAACGCAAAATGAAGGGAAAGAAAAATATTTGTATTAGTCAAAGCGCTTTCATTTATTAAACCATATCAAGATGGACATTCTAAATTAACAACTCTCTTAATAAATGGTGATTAAAAAATTGACAAAAGCAGAATAAATTGGAGTAAGAACAAAGGAATCAATTTATACTAAAAACCAAAACACAAAGAATAAATATTCCAATATATATATATATATATATATATATATATATATATATATATATATATATATATATATATATATATATATATATATATATATATTATATATATATATATATATATATATATATATATATTATATATATAATATATATATATATATATACGATAGATAGATAGATAGATAGATAGATAGATAGATAGATAGATAGATAGATAGATAGATAGATAGATAGATAGATATATCTAACAACTTCTGTAAATCTGTCTTTCCTCCTCTTATTCGATCTGATGGTTCTGTTGCGAATTCTCCAACTGAAAAAGCCAATCTCTTCGGCCTCCTATTTTCCTCTAACTCAACCCTGGACTATTCTGGCATCCCTCTTCTTCTCCTAAATCCTCTCAGGTGTCCTATGCCTTTGCCTGTGATTACATTTGATCGGGTGCATGAAATCTATGAAAGTTAGGAAGGCGGGTGGCCCGGATGGGATTCCTCCCCGAGTTTTGAGGGAGTGTGCTTCCGTGCTGTTCCCGCCCCTCGTTCAACTATATTCTCTATGTCTCAATACTAGCACTTTCCCTCAGTATTGGAAGCACACATATGTCCAACCTATTCCGAAAAAAGGAAGCCGCTCTGATCCTTCTAACTATCGCCCTATAGCTCTCACTTGTATTCTATCTAAGATCTTTGAAACCCATCTCAACTCTCACTTCTTAGATCATTTGGAAACTCATTCCTTCTTCCGATCGCCAGTACGGTTTCAGCGTTTCAAAGTCTACTGGCGATATACTTTCCTATCTAATCCCGATTTATGGTTTTCCTCTTATTAACTACGGGGAGACTTGCTTGGTGGGCGCTTGACATATCCAAAGCATTCGACCGGGTTTGGCATGCGTCACTGCTCTCCAAGCTCCCCTCCTTTGGGTTTCCTCCTTCTCTTTGCTTACTTATGTCTAGCTTTCTTTCAAATCGCTCAATATCGGCTGTTGTTGATGGGCGACTTCTTCTTCTTTTCTGTCAATAGTGGTGTTCTCAGGGTTCTGTATTATCTCCTACCTTATTCCTACTTTTCATTTAATGATCTTCTCACATGCACATCTAACTCTATCCATCTCATATGCCGATGACTCGAGCCTTCATTTTTCAATTCATTTCAATTCTGCTCCCTCTTTTACTTCTAGAATTGCCTCTCGTCTTAATCTTTCCGATTCTATTCTTGCTGATCTGGATAGGATTTCGGTGAGGTCGTCTCAACTTTGTGAAATTATTCTTTAAAAACTCACTTCTACAAATCTCCCTCTCTAAAAACAAACCTTCTAACTTTCCTATCTCTTTCGGACGGTTCTCTCGTCTCTCCTGTCGATAATATAAACACATCCTTGTCCTTAACGTTGACAAAAAAATGTCTTGGAAACCTCACATCACAATGGTTGCAAGGGTGGCCTCAAAGAAACTGGGAGTTCTGTTTAGACTGCGAGACTTTATTTCCTCTTCTCAGTTACTCCAGCTATACAAGGGTCTTATCCGCCCTTGTATGGGGTACTGCTCTCATATCTGGGGGAGCCTGTGGTTCCACCGTCTTTCGAACAGGGTCGAGTCAAAGGCAAAGCTTATAAAACTGTCTGTACTTTCCAGTCACTTGACCCTCTATCTTTGCGGCGCGATGTTGGTACTTTATCTCTTTTCTATAAGTACCGCAGCGGCAGGTGTTCGAGGGAACTTATCCACTCGCGTACGCACCAACTTTTACGACGTCCACGTACACAAAGGGGGCCTTTTGTATCTGCGCACAGAGTTTTTGTGTTGATATTGGTAACTCCAGGCTAAGTTCGCTGCGGTGCTTCCTTCTTTCCTGCCACTTCTGTTCTGTGGAATTCTCTTCCATCTCCTGTATTTCCTGCTGTATTTAATCTCACCTCACTTTAAACCTGCGTCTGTTGCTCATCTGCGTAATTTGCCTTAGATGGATTTTTTTGAGCGTACTACACACCCTCCTTGAATAGGGTTCTGCCCGTGAGTGGGGTGACAACTTATATATATATACTATAATATATATATATATATAATATATTATATATATAATATACTATATATTATATATATATATATATATATATATATATATATTATATATCTATATATATATATATATTTTATATATATATATATATATAATATATATTATAATAATATATATATATGGCTAGTCATTATCATCATCACAAAAATTTAATTTTGTGGGATACAGATAAACAAATCTGTTTACAAGTCGTACTTAGCTCCTTTTTTCCTCTCTCTCTCCTCTGTAAGTTATAAAAATCACAAATTTCTTGTTAAACCCTTTTTGCAAACAAATAACTTTGAACTACAATATCAAAGTCCATCTAATTTTCAAATATTAAGCTTTATTATTTCCACGATAAAAACCTCATTATCAAAATATACTTTGAGCCTTTGATCGAAAAAGAAACATATATAAAGGTAAAATTTCTCCACAAAATATCAATTCCTTGTTGCCGATTCAAATGTTTGTGGAGGTAAGATTTGTACCCCTAATTTTAGCATATAACTTCTATTTCTCTTTATGAAAAGTCTCCAATTCTCTTTTTCAACAAGACGTTAATTATTATTATTATTATTATTATTATTATTATTATTATTATTATTATTATTATTATTATTATTATTATTATTATTATTATTATTATTAATTATTGTTAGAAGTCCAAATAACGTAGTTCAAACTGCATACACAATTGCCAAGCAACATAGAAGGGGTTACGAATACTTAGTTATACAAACACCATTTAATATGTACAAACGCAATAATAACACAAGTCCATTACTAAATTGGAATAATCGTAATAGCAAGTAAGTATAATAAAAAGGTAAAATAGAATACAATGATATGAACCATACAATCATAGATATAACCTTCGGAGGTACCAACTCTTCTGCATAACGACGATGTGTAATCCAGTCATGATGACGTACTCTTCAACACCCCCTCTCGGCATATGACGACGATTTCACATTCGCAATGTTCTTCAATCCTAGTCCTTTGCAACAAAAATGATGCCTTTCACCCGTCAATGGCTTTGTCAGTGCATCTGCGACCATTTCCTCAGTTTCATAATAGTCGATACCTGGTCTTTGCGAGAAACCTTGGGCTACAAGGCGTGCCTTTCTTTTCTCAAGAGCCCCGTCCGCTTTAAATTTATTACGTAGCAACATTTTTGATCCTAATATTCTGCAATTTGATGGTCTCTCTTCTATTGTCCATGTCTTATTTCGCAGAAGCGACGTGTATTCTTTTTCAATCTCCTCTTTCCATTGACAAAAAGCAGGACTTTAATGCATTGTGTGTGTGTGAAAAAGGGCCAATCTCTTCGGCCTCCCTATTATTCCTCTAACTAACCTGGACGATCTGGCATTCCCCTCTTACCACCTTCTCTCTCCGGTGTTCTATGTTCTTTGGCTGTGAATTAAACATTTGATCGGGTGCATGGGCTCCTGAGATCTATGAACGTTAGGAAGGCGGGGGGCCCGGATGGCATCCCTCCCCGAGTTTTGAGGGAGTGTGCTTCCGAGCTAGCCCCTCCCCTCGTTCAACTATATTCTCTATGTCTCAATACTAACACTTTCCCTCAGTGTTGGAACGCACGCAACATGTCCAACCTAATTCCGAAAAAAAAGGAAGCCGCTCTTACTTCTAACTATCGCCCTATAGCTCGCACTTTTACTTGTATTCTAAGATCTTTGAAACCCTTCTTAACTCTCACTTCTTAGAACATCTGGGAATCTCATCTCTCTTCTTTCCCGATCGCGTACGGTTTTCGGGCGTTCGAGGGTCTAACTGGTGATATACTGTCCTATTTAACCGATTTATGGTTTTCCGCCCTCAGGAACTACGGGGAGACTTGCGTGGTGGCGCTTGACATATCCAAAGCGTTTGACCGGGTATGGCATGCGTCACTACTCTCCAAGCTCACTTTCTTTGGGTATCTTCCTGCTTTTTGCTTACTGATGTTCAGCATTCTTTCAAATTGATCAATATCGGCCGTTATCGATGGAGCGACTTCTTCTCCTTTTCTGTTAATATATATATATATATATATATATATATATCATATTTTATTCCTTACTTTTTATTAATGATCTCACCTGCACATCTAACTCTATCCACTCATATGCCGATGACTCGACCCTTCATTCTTCAACTCATTTCAATTCTGCTCCCTCTTTTACTTCTAGAATTGCCTCTCGTCTTAATCTTTCCGATTCTATTCTCGCTGATCTGGATAGAATTTCCATGTGGGGTCGTCTCACCCTTGTGAAATTCAACTCTTTTAAGGGCTCACATCTAAAATCTCCCTCTCAAAAACATCTTCTAACTTTAATATATCTTTCGACGGTTTTCTCGTCTTTCCCTGTTGACAATATTAAAACATCCTTGGCCTTAACATAAACAAAAAAATGTCTTGGAACCTCACATCACTACGGTTGCTAGGGCGGCCTCAAAAGAAACTGGGAGTTCTGTTAGACTGCGAGACGTTTTTTCCTCTTCTCAGTTACTCCAGCTATAAAAGGGGTCCCATCCGCCCTTGTATGGAGTAAGTTATCATATCTGGGGGGCTCTGGTTTTTCACTCCGGCTTTTGAACAGGGTTCGACGTCAAAAGCCAAAAAGGCCTAAATAAACTGTTCTGTTTTTTCCCAGTTCACTTGAACCCCGCCTCTATCTTGTGGCGCGATGTGTGGTGCTTTAATCTCTTTTCTATAGGTACCCCGCAGCGGCAGGTGTTCGAGGGAACTTACCACTCGCGTAAAACCACCTTTAAGACCGCCCTCGTAACACAAGGGGGGCTGTGTCTGCGCACGAGTTTTGTTTAGATATTGGTTAACTCCAGGCTAGTTCGTTGCGGTGCTTCCTTCTTTCCTTCCCAAATCTGTTATATGGAATTCTCTTCCCTCTCCTTGTTTTTTCTTCTGAATTTATCTCCGCTCACTTTAAAGCCTGCCGTCTGTGCTCATCTGCGGTATTTGCGCTAGGGAGTGATAGTTTTAGTCGTTGCAACACCCCCTCCCTGAATAGGGCTCTGCCCGTGGAGTGGGGGTGACAACTGTAAAAAAAAAAAAAAAATCTGTGAGAGAGATGACTGATCCTCCATCTACTTTCAGTTACTTGTTGTGGCAAGTAGCTTTTTTCGGATCTCATCTTTTTTTCTTGCTGATTCCTTCTCTATCTTCTTTATCAACTTATCTTGTTGAAGTAGGTTGTGAATAAATTTTCTTTGTGACGTTCAAATGACCATAGTTTGACATTATGCTGTCGGTCTCCCTCTGTCCTCTAGGAATCAAATGTTTAGTTCATCCTCCTGGTAGATCGATTGCTGTCTGTAGCATCTTCAGGGTCATTTTTAGGAGTCATTTGAGTCATTATTTCATCAATCTCCTCAGATCCGGAAATAATGTTCTGCCCACAATTCAATTTTCTCGTGGAAACTTTACATCCCGCGCTATATATAGTTTTTTTTCTTTTTCAGACCATATTCTATATGTCTTACTCTCTGGATCCTTGTTGTAACTTACTCATTCCCGGTGTTTTATTCATGAAATAATAATAAAATGCGTAACTGCGAAACTGTGCATCGCTTTCCAGTCCATATATTAACGGGTACACTTCCATTTAAAGCACTGGAGGGGCATCTATTACGTAAGTAATTTACAGCTAAAATAGCTTTTGCCCAGAATCTATGGGGTAGGTTCGATTCACTGAGGAGACATCTTGCCATCTCAACGTACGTTCTGTTAAGGCGCTCAGAGATTCCATTTTGTTGAGCCGTGTATGGAACGGTAAGTCTTTTTCCAGTGTCATTCTCCCTTAGAAATTTTGAAAAATCATGGGAAAGAAATTCTGAGGCATTATCAGTTTGAAAATATTTTATTTTTTCACCTGTGATTTTCTACTAATAATTTATATTCGTTAATTTTTCCAAAGCTTCACTTTTATTCTTCAGGAACTTTACCACAGTAAATCTACTTTTATCATCTATGAAAGTGATAAAATATTTATGATTTCCGAGTCATGGATTTCGAAACGGTCCACATATTTCGGAATGAATAATTTCCAAAAGTTTTGTACTTTCACGATGAGACTTATTAAAAGGCAATTGAGTCATTTTATTCTTTATTCAGGTTTCACAGTTAGGTTTATCAAGCTTTAAAGTTAAATCCGTGCACCAAATGTTTATTTCTTAAACTTTTTAAATCTTTAATATTTAAATGACCAAATCTGCGATGACAAATCTCTATATCAGAGGATTTAATTTCTGTCGCTACTAAAGCTTTTTCTTGCAAATAATATAGGTTATTTTTTCTATTCGCTATCAATAAAAGTTTTCCGTCTTTACCGTATATTTTTGCATTATCCTGTGAAAATACAACTTTGCATCCTTTATCGGTCATTTTTGAGATAGTAAATTAGTATGTAAATTTGGCACGTAAAGAGCTTCGTTTATATCAACGTTTTTAACTTCTCTACCTAGTTGACTTTTTATACTAATACTGCCTATAGCATTTATAAAAGTTTCAGAAGAGTCTGCCAACCTAATTTTCTTATCTTTAGTAGAACTTAATTCAGTAAAATACTTATCTTTTGAACACATATGCGCAGTTGATCCGCTATCTAAACACCATTTCACGGAGACATTTTCCTAGCTGCTTCCAGATAAAACCACGTGATTGCTATTTTCTTCCGATTCGTTTCTTGACAATTTAGTTCTACGTTTCGATTCTATGTGCCCAAATAAGTTACATTTGTAACATCTAACATGAGATTTTTGCATAGGTCGCTTTTCGTGACTATTTTTCTTAAAATTTGTCTTTGTGGTTACCATAGCATCCATCATAGTATTAGTAGAATCTTGAAGTCTAATCTTACTCTCTTCCATAATTTTCACTCGTAAGATTTCAACGTTAGGCAATTCGTCTAGACTTTCCATTGCTCATCTGAAGTTACTGTATTCATCAGGTAAACTATATAATAATAGTAAACTCTAACATATCCCCATGAATATCAATTTTCAATTCACGCAATTTACTCACGGCGTCGAAGAAACCATCCAAGCAACCTTTTACATCTTCATCGGCTTTTAGCTTACTCAAGGATAGTTGTTTAAGCAACACTGCCTTATGCGCAAGATTCTTTGATTGATAAATTCCTTTTAATATTTCCCATATTTGATTTGAAGTTCCACAATCTTTAATTTGTTTCAACTCCGATGGGTGAATTGTAAGTATTAATTCTGACTTAACTTTACGATCGAACGCGTCCCATTGTATAACTTCTGATGAATTCGCTAGTCTTTTCTTTTCATCACTGACGAATTCCCATAAGTCGCATCTGATTAATACAGTTTGCGCTTGAATACACCAAGAAGAATAATTATCTTTTTTTTAGGGGTTCGATACTTATTCCAGTAGAACTTGCCATAATATAATTTATTGCTGTACCCGATGTTTGCTTTAGTATCGTAACTTGATCAATCTTCCACTTACACGTAGCAATGATGTAGCAGAGCAGCAACGTAGTAATTTAGTAACTAACTACGCTCTGTTACCATGTTAGAAGTCCAAATAACGTACTCCAAACTGAATACACAATTGCCAAGCAACATAGAAGTTGTTACGAATATTTAGTTTTACAAACACCATTTAATATGGACAAATGCAATGTATGCAAGTCCATTTCTAAATTGGAATAATCGTAATAGCAAGTAAGTATAATAAAAAGACAATGATATGAAACATACAATCATAGATATAACCTTCGGAGGTACCAACTCTTTTGCACAATCAGGAGGCTATTCATACTCTTTGGAATCTAAAGGCACAGAAAAGGGTAATTATTTTGCACAAAGGTTTTATATGGATAATTTGGTATTACCTGTTAATTTAAATGAAATTAAAGATAATTTTGATTCAGCTATTGAATATATGGAACTTTATGGGTTTCATCTGTATCAGTGGGCTTCTAGCTGTCCTGAAAGCTGAATTATGTTATAATCTGGATGAGATTACCTGGAATCCCTTTGAGATACTTGAACTCACTTGGGTACTCACACTTCTATATGGGATTTTCATACATGGGACACGAATGATTTTACTTTTCATTAAGATTTGAACAATAATGAAACGGAGATATTGGATCATGTACAAGTTTGTAATGTACCCTTCGGTTTTAAGCACCAGTAGCTTTTACACTTCAAAGTTTTTTAGCAAAGATTGGGTGTCTCAAGATCTTGATTTGGGATAAATTGTTTCATCTAACTTAAAAAGAGTGGCATTACCTATTGTAAGATCTTTAACAGTTATTAATATAATTTCCAGAAATGGCCTTCTGAACTTTTAAAGAGTTTGATGACTATAGGCTTCATGTTTTGTTTTTGTGATGAGCCAATTGGGGGGTATGGGTGGTAGTGTTTACTTGGGCAAACAAACAATGGTTTGTTTTTTATTGCTCTAGAATAACCCTACATTAGAATCAAAATATTCACTCTTGGTCTGTAGAATTTGGAACCATTTGTTGGTATTAATTGTTAATTAATATTTTAATTTTTTTTTTTTTTTGAAAAACTATGGAGGCTCTAGGTAGGTTTTTTTTGTTTTTGCTACATTGTTATTTGGACGGATTCTCTGGTAGCTGCTAATTGGATAGGTCAAAAATCTCTAAAAATGCAATTATTTTTAATAAATAGGGTATTATTCAGAAGGAGGTGCAAACAATTTCTGTATGGTGGAGGTACGTCATGTTAGGGGTGTAGAAAAACCTGCTGGAATTTACTCAACTAGGGACTATCGGAGTAAAAGGGTTTTTTAAAATTAAACATTTTTTATTTAATAGGTCCAGATTTTATTAGTCTGAAGATCTTGGCCTAAATAATTGTAGTAGATTAAAAAATCAAACTGTTATTATGCCAGGATAACGATCTCTGCAGTAAATGCCACGGCAATTTGACCCCTTTTTATGTGGAAAGAGATATATACAAAAAAGCATAAATATTAAGTTACAGGTTATGGTCTTTAGATTTTTATATAAATAATCTCACAATATATGTACTTCATAAATTTAATGCCAAACCCAATTTACCCTTAACAGAGAAAGACTTGCTTAAATTCCCGAGTGTTTTAATAAGTGCTTAAATTATTGGATTAACAGTATATTCAAGGTAATTTTTCACACAATAATGAATTACACTTTCCTGCAACAAGCTAAAGAAAGTACCTGTTTATGGATCTTCCCAGATCTCCAAAGGATTTAAAAACTTTTTTTGGATAAAGGTATAATAGAATATGGCAGATACACAACCAGATTGGGTAATTCCAGCATCAATTCTGTCTGAAGGTATCTGTGCTTCTTCCTAGGAGTCCTTTTATAAAACTAATAAATAGCATGATTAGGAAGATTCACTAAAAGTTAATATTGACTGGTCATTCAGCATTGCAATATGGTTAAGAGCAGGGAATTTGGTGATC
>JABUQX010124999.1:0-12500 GCA_015478945.1 Trachelipus rathkii
ATAGTGTTTGTGTGCGCCTGTCGGTGTTAAAAATAGGACGCTGAAACACACATGCTAATAATTGAAAATAGAAGAGACTCCACATATGTACCGTCCTTTGACTTGACTGATATATATTTGATATATGATATATATAGCAGATATATATATATATAGCAGAGCAGCGAGAGCATGAGCATATATATATACTATATATAAAGATATTATATAAATATGTATATATATATATATATAGTATAGCAAAGTATATATATATATATATAGTATAAAGATAATATATATATATATATATATATAGTAATATATATATATATATATATATATATATATATATATATATATATATATAAGTACATATATAAATATATATATATATATATATATATATATATATATATATATATATATATACATATATATATATATTTTTATATATATATATATATATATATATATATATATATATATATATATAGTGAAAGATATGTAGATAGAGAGAGTATATATATATGTGTATATATATATATATATATATAAATTATATATATATATATATATATATATATATATATATATATATATATATATATATATATATATATATATATATATATATATATATATATATATATATATATATATATATAATTAGGGCAGCTCTGACCTGGTTTAAAGTTTGTGCAACCACTGTATAATAGAAAGCTCATTTTGACACCGTAGCTCCCACATTCCTTTGAATTTAGTGATAGCCACCTAAATTGTGAACCTACCTTTGAACTTTTTGGGCCCAATTTTTTACTCAGCTACCTTCATGGGTGCTTTTTTTATTTTTAAGATTTTTGATTAAAGATGGTATTTATTTATTTTTATTTTATTTTATTTATTTTATTTTATTTTTTTATTTATTTATTTATTTATTTATTTTTTTTTTTTATTTTTTAGATTTTATTTATTTTCATGTTTTTATTTTTGATTACACAGCTGGTTATTTTTATTATTTTTCTCGTGATTTCCTTAGTGTGCGGTTTCGGAGTTCACCAACGCGTTTTCGCTTAACCGCAAGGCCCCGCCGAACGCGCCGAACCGCGTCGAACCGCGCAGCACCGCACCGCACCGCACCGCACCGAGCCGGACCGTCTTTTCGCTGTTTCGCATCCTCGTTTTTCTATAACTCATGAATGTATTTTAATATCCACGAATGCATCCATAGACACATACACTCGCCCTTATACACACGCACCCTCATCATCCCAGTCCTTCCCTCCTAACCCGTTTCATTCACCGTATCTCTATACCCATTCCATTCACCGTGACTGCTTTATCTGTCTGTGCTCTCCAAGAAGGTATTCCCAATCCCCTATACCATAAATTTCATTGAATCTATTTTCAAATTTGTCACAGTACAGTATGTACAAATATGGCATATATATATATATATATAAGAGCAGATATATATATATATATATATATATATATATATATATATAGCAGTATATATATATATATATATATATATATATATAGTTGCTCTTGTACTCTTCTGGAAGGTTTCACAGGTATCCTGAACCCCTTGGGCCCTCTTTAAGGAATGGTCGCCACATGTCATTTTATACTACTACTTAGTCATGCGTTTGCGCATACATGTATATGCGCTTGCGCATAACATCTTCTATCTTCTGATGCGAATCATCCCACCCACAAGAATGAACAAAGGAATTGTGGGAATTTAAAAAAGTGACTTCTCCATGTCACTAACCGAACTGGAACTCGACCCGTAGCCTCTTAAGGAAGTGTATTGGACTTAACTAATTGGGCTCCGTCTGAATGCCCTTTAATATATAAACAAATGTTACTTATATATAAATCATTTTTATGCATAGCATAAATTTGGAAATAGCTATTTCCATACTCACATCGATTTTGAGATTTGAGAGAGAATATATATATATATATATATATATATATATATATATATATATATATATATATATATATATATATATATATATATATATATATATATATATATAATTTATATATATATATATATATATATATATATATATATATATATATATATATACAACGAGAGAGAGAGTAAAATCGCTATCATACATACACACACACATACATATAAACATACATACACACACACACACATACGCACCTTTCATAACAGCGATAAATTGTGAGCTACTTTTCCACATGTACAAATTATGTTTTGATACTTATACACACACACACATACACCCACCCATAGACACTTACACTCACATCTGCACCTACACACACATGCCTAGACACATACACCCACCCTATATACACACACCCACCCTTACCGACCCTGCCATGGATACATACACCAACCCTAGCTCACACCTACACCCACGTCTACACACACTATGACACTTATGCACACACGCACACCCGCTAGGCTATTTATACACACACACACACATACGCTAGGCTTTTTATACACACATACACCTACCCATAGGCACTTACGCTCACACCTATACCTACACACACAAGCACACATACCTAGACACATGCATCCACCCTTGATACATATACCAGCCGTATCTATATATATATATATATATATATATATATATATATATATATATATATATACCTTTTACTTAAAATAAAAATGAGTCATGTATCAGGGAACGGTATCCAGAGGAGCGTTTGGGGGTAAAGCTCCATCAGCGACTAATTCACAATTGATGAGTCGAGTACTGAGGCCATGTAGTTACACTCTAAAACCAGGAAAAGCTGACCAATAACATTAAAATTAGAAATCTATTTAAGAAGTTATGCCAATATAAATAATGAAAAAGAATGAGGAATGAGAAAGGAAGAAAAAAATCCAGAGTGTCTGAGGTAGTCTGATGCGCAGATTTTACTACAACTGTACGAAATTTTATTAAAAAACATCAATTTTTACATACCTAAAGCAGTAAATCATAAATCAATAGAGGTGTTACCTAACACCAAGAGGGGATTAGTATGCTTTTGTTTTTACTGCTTTACTGTTTCTATAACCCTATGCTTGCATTGCTTAACTCATGTTTTACTGTTTTAACTTATATGTTTTACTGCTTAACTCACATATTTATTAACATTACACAATTAAAGCAGTAAATCAGTAAATAAATAGAAGTGCTACACTAACACCTAGGGGGATTAGTATGCTTTTTGTTTTACTGCTTTACTGCTTTAACTCATGTTTAACTCATGTTTTACTGTTTTAACTTATATGTTTTAATGTTTTACTGCTTTATCTCACATATTTATTAACATTGCATACCTTTAAAGCAGTAAATCAGTAAATCAATAGAGGTGTTACCCAACACCTAGGGTAATATGCTTTTGTTTTACTGTTTTTACTGCTTTAACTCATGTTTCACTGCTTTAACTCATGTTTACTGCTTCTTTAACTCATATGTTTACTGTTTTAACTCATATATTTACTAACGTTTTTACATAGCTTAAAGCAGTAAATCAGTAAATCAATAGAGGTGTTACCTAACACCAAGGGGGGATTAGTATGCTTTTGTTTTACTGCTTTACTGCTTTAACTCATGTTTTACTGCTTTAACTTTCTGCTTTACTGCTTTAACTTTCTGCTTTACTGTTTTAACTTTCTGCTTTACTGTTTTAACTCATATATTTATTAACATTATGTTTTTTATTTTGTTTTAATACTTTTTATTTATTTTTATTATTATTTTTATTTATTTATTTTTATTATTATTTTATTATTTTTATTATTTTATTTTTATTATTTTTATTATACTTAGTGTTATTCACTTCATGCCTATTGTTATTATTATTTAGAACACACCTACACACGTGAGCGTGCGCACACACACACACACACACACACACACACACACACACACACATGCGGTCACACACACACACACTCATACATATCCTTATACACACATTCACTATGATACTTATACACACATTCACTATGACACTTACATTTATCCATAGACACTTACATTTACACTTATACACATGCGGTCACACACACACACTTACACTTATACACACATTCACTATGATACTTATACACACATTCACTATGACACTTACATTTATCCATAGACACTTACATTTACACTCACACAGATTTTACTTACACCACACACAGATTTACTACACATACACACACATATTTACTTACACTCGCACACACATTTACACTTACACTCACACACAGATTTACTTACACTCACACAGATTTACTTACACACACACACAGATTTACTTACACACACAGATTTACTTACACACACAGATTTACTTACACTCACTCACACATATAACGTATAATTTATTAAAACATTTTATGTTTTAATTAAACACGTACATTTATATTACTCATTCAAATATAACTAAAATTATTTCAAAGTTTCTTAAAACTTCTATAATAAATCAATCATTATCTTTGAACAAAGAATTTATTATTAACTGTTAATACTTTTTGTTTATAAATTTTATAACTATCAAGTTTTATAATAACTTTTTACTAAAATTTTGAGAAATTTGTTAAAACATAGTACTGGCTGAACCTGAAAGTTTAAATAACTCCAAATCAGTAAGGCCAGCTCCCTAGCACCCTCTACATCAAGTTATGCCACGTTTTGTTCTATTGACTAACTGTTTTACATCATCTTTAGCCATGTAATATGAAAATAACAAAACAAGTTCTTCTGCTAACATAACATGTATTTTATTAAAATCATTCTAAGTTTTTATTTAAAAAATAACAATTATTCACTTACATTTATATTATTCGCTTCGATGTTAACTAAAAATATTTCAAAGTTTTTTAAATAATTCGGATTTTCTTTATTATTATTATTATTATTATTATCTATGTACATTGACAATCCATCACGAGAAAACACAACTACCCTCACTCCCACAGACGAAACTGGACCTCTCTCTGTAAAATGCTGAAATAACTACTTAGGTCTACGAGATAACTTTTGTAACCTGGGCGAATTAAGCCAATTCCAGGTCAAAAATATATTTCAACTTATTCTTCTGTAAAATGGTGCAATAACTACGTTAGCCCAATTTAGCCTAAAATTTGATTTAGCCTTTTGTAGACGGCTAATTTAATCCTACTACCAGGTCAAAAAGGTAATTCCCGCAGGACAAGAATCATTGTTGGTTGTTATTTTTATAAATATATTTCCAACCCAAGAAACATGCTGATCGGTAAGATCCTGGCTAAGGTAAAAGTGGAAATGTTTTCTTACTTAGATTGGTCGGGGTAACTTATCTCTATATGACCTGTATGTGATTGGTCGAGAATTATTTTATCGTCTTTTGAAAATTAACTTTGTTCTTTCAACTTGTATTTGAGCAGGTGTGTGTTTTATTATCTTTTAGACCAAACTCATTTTAAAATCATAGTCATTTTAGCTGTTAAGCGGTACAAGTTATCTGATTTGTATTAAAAGTGTTTAATTTTTACTAAAGTGTATATAATATTTATAATAAATACTTACATTGAGGAATAATTATTAATTTCACTCAGAATAGATAACAATTAATTAGCATTTCATAAGTTAACCATTGGCTCAGCATGAGCCCCACCCGCAAAGGT
The DNA here is from genome assembly GCA_015478945.1 of Trachelipus rathkii. NCBI lineage: Eukaryota > Metazoa > Arthropoda > Malacostraca > Isopoda > Trachelipodidae > Trachelipus > Trachelipus rathkii. The sequence goes on from JABUQX010124999.1 coordinate 5,636, forward strand.
AGCCAACCCCGCACCCGTTGGTGCGTCCTGGCCGCGTCCCTGCCTGCAGCGTGGGTGCCTTCGCAGGCGCAATATGATTACGCGCCCGCCAGCTGCGCGCCCGGGCAGGCGCAATATTCCAGCGCGAATTATTATTAGTTAGTACACACATACACACACACGCACACATAAATACACAAACAAAACAATACAGACACACACACACACATCGCACACTCATTCCTTTACACATATAACGTGTAATTTATTAAAACATTTTATTTTATTTTATTATTATACTTAGTGTTATTTACCATGCCTATTATTATTATTTAACACATATTTCGTCATTGCCACGCACATTACACACACACACACACACACACACACACGCACACCTACAACCTACACATATAACGTATAATTTATTAAAACATTTTATTTTATTTTATTATTATACTTAGTGTTATTCATGGCTATGGAAATTATTACTTAGAACACACACACACATACACACACACACACACACACACACACACACGCACATACACACGCACACATACGCACCCTCACACTCGATATTTTGAATCCTCAACTTTGATGCCTCAGCTTTGATGCCTCATCAACTTTGATGTCTCAGCTTTGATGCCTCAACTTTTGATACCTCAGCTTTTGACAGCTCTAAACTTTATAGCCCTCAGCTTTGATTCCTTAACTTTAATAACTTAGCTTTGGCACCTCAGCTTTGGTGTGATGACTCATCTTTGATGGCATCATCTTTGATACCACCTATATTGATGATTCAGTCAGCTTATAAGCAGTTACACTTAATATGGCTCATTTCACACCTTCATACAATTTATACACACATACACTACATATCTCTATCTTACACATACGCACATACACATAGACACTTACGTTCACCCATAGACACTATACTATCCGCACATTGGCTGAGTAGTACATAGTATATATATATATATATATATATATATATATATATATATATATATATATATATATATATATATATATATATATATATATATATATATATATATATATATATATATATACGTAAATACATTTCTCGTTCCTGCGCGGGAATATTGTGCCTGCGGGCGCACGCGCGGGCTTGGCGGAACCATGTTTTGTGCCTGCGGGCGCACACGCGCGGCGGGCGGGGGACGCGGGTAAGGGACGTACCATGGGCGCGATTGGCTGCCTTAGGGTGGGCTCATGCTGAGCCCCTGGTGGTTAGTTTACGAACTAGTGAATTAATTATTATCTATTCTAGTGAAATTAATAATTATTCTCAATGTAAGTATTTATTAGAAATATGATATATATATACACTTAGTAAAAATAAAACACTTTTAATTCAAATTAGAGAACTTGTGCACCGCTTAACAGCTAAAATGACTATGATTTTAAATGAGTTTGGGTCTAAAGATAATAAAACACACACCTGCTCAAATACAAGTTGAAAGAACAAAGTTAATTTTCAAAAGACGATAAAATAATTCTCGACCAATCACATACGAGGTCATATAGAGATAAGGATTACCCCGACCAATCACAAGTAAGGAAAACATTTCCTTTTTACCTGCTTAAAGGATCTTACCGATCCAGCATGTTTCAGTTTGAAATATATTTATAAAAATAATAATAACAATGATTCTTGTCTATACTGGAATTACCTTTTGACCTGGAATTAGGATTAAATTAGCCCGTCACAAAAAGGCTTATCCTAAATTTAGGCCTAAATTTAGGCCTAACGTTGTTATTGCACCACATTTTACAGAAAAAGGTCAGTTTGAAATATATTTTGACCTGGAATTAGGCTTAATTCGCCCCGGGTTACAAAAAGGATTATCCTAAATTTAGACCTAAAGTAGTTATTTCAACACATTTTACAGAGAGAGGTCAGTTTCGTATCTGTAAGGAGTGAGGGTAGTTGTGTTTTCTCGTGATGGATTGTCAATGTACATAGATAATAATAAAGAAAATCCGAATTATTTAAAAAACTTTGAAATATTTTTAGCTAACATCGAGTGAATAATATAAATGTAAGTGAATAATTGTTATTTTTAAATAAAAACTTAGAATGATTTTAATAAAATACATGTTATGTTAGCAGAGAAGAACTTATTTTGTTATTTTTATACTTATTACATGGCTAAAGATGATGTAAAGCAGTAAGTCAATAGAACAAAACGTGGCATAGCTTGATGGAGGGGTGCTAGGGGCTGGCCTTACTGATTTACTGATTTTTAAGGTCTGTAAAATATATGTTTTTACTAAAATTTCAGCAAAATTTTGTAGTAAAAGTTATTTTAAACTTGAAAGTTATAAAATTTATAAACAAAAGTATTAACAGTTAATACAAATTCTTTGTTCAAAGATAATGATTGATTATTATAGAAGTTTTAAGAAACTTTGAAATAATTTTAGTTATATTTGAATGAGTAATATAAATGTAGGCGTGTTTAATTAAAAACATAAAATGTTTTAAAAAATTATACGTTATATGTGTGAGTGAGTGTAAGTAAAGATCTGTGTGTGTAAGTAAATCTGTGTATATGTAAGTAAATCTGTGTGCGAGTGAAATCTGTGTGTAAGTAAATCTGTGTATGAGTGTAAGTAAATCTGTGTGTGCAAATCTGTGTGTGTGTGTGTAGTAATCAAGAGTGTGGGTAAATCTGTGTGAGTGGCAAATGTAAGTGTTCAGGATAAATGTAAGTGTCATAGTGAATGGAAGTATCATAGTGAATGTGTGTATATGTAAGTGTGTGTGTGTGTGACCGTGTGTAAAAGTGTAAATGTAAGTGTCTATGGATAAATGTAAGTGTCATAGTGAATGTGTGTATATATCATAGTGAATGTGTGTATAAGTTAAGTGTGTGTGTGACCGCATGTGTGTGTGTGTGTGTGTGTGTGTGTGTGTGTGCGCGCACGCTCACGTGTGTAGGTGTGTTCTAATAATAACAATAGGCATGAAGTAAATAACACTAAGTATAATAAAAATAATAAAAATAAAATAATAAAAATAATAAAATAATAATAAAATAAATTAAAATAATAATAAAAATAAAAAAAGTATTAAAACAAAATAAAAAACATAATGTTAATAAATATATGAGTTAAAGCAGTAAAGCAGAAAGTTAAAACAGTAAAGCAGAAAGTTAAAGCAGTAAAGCAGAAAGTTAAAGTAGTAAACATGAGTTAAGCAGTAAAGCAGTAAAACAAAAGCATACTATCCCCTTGTTGCTAGCATGCCTTATTGATTTACTGATTTACTGCTTTAAGGTATGTAATGTTAATGAATATGTGAGTTAAAACAGTAAAACATATGAGTTAAAGCAGTAAAACATGAGTTAAAGCAGTGAAACATGAGTTAAAGCAGTAAAGCAGTAAAACAAAAGCATACTGATCCCCTTGGTGTTAGGTAACACCTCTATTGATTTACTGATACTGCTTTAAGGTATGTAATGTTAATTAAATATGTGAGTTAAAGCAGTAAAACATATAAGTTAAAAACAGTAAAACATGAGTTAAAGCAGTAAAACATGAAAGTTAAAGCAGTAAAGCAGTAAAACAAAAGACATTAATCCCTTCCTAGGTGTTAGGTAACAATTTCATTGATTTACTGATTTACTGTTTTAAGTTATTGATAATAAATATGTGAGTTAAAGCAGTAAAACATATAAGTTAAAAGCAGGAAAACATGAGTTAAAGCAGTAAAACATGAGTTAAAGCAGTAAAGCAGTAAACAAAAGCATACTAATCCCTTTTAGGTAACACCTCCTATTGATTTACTGATTTTACTGCTTTAAGGTTTAATTTTAATGTTTTTAATAAAATTTCGTACAGTTGTAGTAAAATAAAATGATTATATATCAGACACTCTGGATTTTTTTCTTCCTTTCTCATTCCTCATTCTTTTTCATTATTTATATTGGTATAACTTCTTAAATAGATTTCTAATTTTAATGTTATTGGTCAGCTTTTCCTGGTTTTAGAGTGTAACTACATGGCCTCAGTACTCGACTCATCAATTGTGAATTAGTCGCTGATGGAGCTTTACCCCCAAACGCTCCTCTGATAATCGTTCCTGATACATGACTCATTTTATTTTAAGTAAAGGTGTATATATATTTATATGTGTGTGTGTGTGTGTGTGTGTGTGTAGGTGTAGGTGAGATACGGCTGGTATATGTATCAAGGGTGGATGCATGTGTCTAGGTATGTGTGCTTGTGTGGTATAGGTGTGAGCGTAAGTGCCTATGGGTAGGTGTATGTGTGTAAAAAGCCTGCAGTGTGTGTGTGTGTGTGTATAAATAGCCTAGTGGGTGTGTGTGTATAAGTATCATAGTGTATGTGTGTATAAGTGTGTGGAGCTAGGGTTGGTGTATGTATCCATGGCAGGGTCGGTAAGGGTGGGTGTGTGTATATAGGGTGGGTGTATGTGTCTAGGGCATGTGTGTGTAGGTGCAGATGTGAGTGTATGTTCAAGGTGGGTGTATGTGTGTGTAAGGCATCCTAGCGTGGGTGTGTGTATAAGTAGCGCACCTGGGTGTGTGTGTGTGTATGTAAGAGTGTGTAAGTATGTTTATATGTATGTGTGTGTGTATGGATGATAGCGATTTTTATTTCTCTGTTGTATATATATATATATATATGAGAAAGAGGAGATATAATACGAAAAGAGAGTATATATATATATATAAGAATATATATATATATATAGTTGAGTATATATATATATATATATATATATATATATATATATATATATATATATATAGCACAATTTGCATATATATAAAATGCAAAATCGATGTGCGCTTTTTTCTAAACTTTTAATATGGAAATAGCTATTTCCAAAATTTTTGTATGCAAAAAATGATTTATATATAAGTAACATTTGTTTATATATTAAAGGGCATTCAGACGGAGCCCAATTAGTTAAGTCCAACACACTTCCTTAAGAGGCTACGGGTCGAGTTCCAGTTCGGTTAGTGACATGGAGAAGTCACTTTTTTAAATTCCCACAATTCCTTTGTTCATTCTTGTGGGTGGGATGATTCGCATCAGAAGATAGAAGATGTTATGCGCAAGCGCATGATGCATATACATGTATGCGCAAGCGTCTGTGCATATACAATGGCTAAGTAGTATAAAATTACATTTGGTGACCAACCTCCGAACAGAACAAAAAAAACGAATATATATATATATATATATATATATATATATATATATATATATATATATATATATATATATATATATATATATATATATATATATATATAGTGAAAGGCAAATTTGAAAATAGATTCAATGAAATTTATGGTATAGGGGATTGGGAATACCTTCTTGGAGAGCACAGACAGATAAAGCAGTCACGGTGAATGGAATGGGTATAGAGATACGGTGAATGAAACGGGATAGGAGGGAAGGACTGGGATGATGAGGGTGCGTGTGTATAAGGGTGAGTGTATGTGTCTATGGATGTATTGTGGATATTAAATACATTCGCGAGTTATAGAAAACGAGGATGCGAAACAGCGAAAAAACGGTCCGGCTTGGTGCGGTGCGGTGCGGTGCGCGGTTCATGCGGTTCGGCGCGGTTCGGCGGGGCCTTGCGGTTAAGCGAAAACGCGTTGGTGAACCTGAGTTCCCCCCACCCTTAAGGGGGAAATCCATGAAAAAAAAAAAATAAATAAAAATAATAAAATAAATAAAATCTAAAAAAAAAAAAAAAAAAAAAAAAAAAAAAAAAAAAAAAAAAAAAAAAAAAAAAAAAATAAATAAATAAAAAATAAAAATAAAATAAAAAAAATAAAATAAAATAAATAAATAAATAAATAACTCTAAAAATATCATTAATATAAAAACACCCATGAAGGTAGCTGAGTAAAAAATATCCACCTGGCTGGGCAGCTCATCACTGGTCAAAAGGGGGCGGAGCTACGGTGTCCAAAATGACTCTGTTACTACTCACCACTATATTTAACTAGCTAGTGTACAACTGTTATTTATTATTTTATTCCTTAATTTTTTAATGATTAAATATTTAATAGATTAAATTGCATCTTATTATGATAACACTCCAATGAAGCGCAATTTAATGTAAAAAAAAAAAAAAAAAAAAAAAAAAAAAATCATACAATTTTGATTAGTTTGCAAAATATTTGCAGCATGACCTAAATGTATTACGGAAGAGAGGAATGAGGTACAAATCGAGCGCGAGCGCTTTCATAAGCATTTTCTATAAAGTAAGTCATTTTGAAAAGATTTGTATTTTTTTTTATTTTCGTTCCATTTTTATAACATAATTCAGTTTGTGGCTGAATTGACAAAAGTGATAACGTTATTTATTTGTGATGCCTTAATTAATTTTAATATTGTAGTTCAATTAATTATCGCTTGTAAAATTTGAACACTGCCTAAAAATAAGAGGATTTAAAATATTTTAATTAGTGAGTTTTTAGTTTGAAACGTGAATTATATTGAAAGAAAATTGAAAATTGTGAAATAGGCTTTTCTTTGAAAAGACTTATTTTATTCTTGTAACAACAAAAATTGATAACCTACTGCATTTAACCCTGCTCAGGTACACCTCTTTAAAAATCACATAGTTGGTACACGTTGGTCAAATTTTTCACGGCTTACTTAACCTTATTTAAACCTTTATTTTGATAAACTAGGTTATTGTTTGATTATATTTGATGCATACATCTTCAAAGGGATGACTGAGACAAACTTTCATGCAAACAAATTTTTTTAAAACCTTTTATAAAAACACAATGTTACTTTTTTTAAAGAAACCCCCCAAAAAACACCATATTTTTTGAATATATAATAAAAAAAACAT
>JABUQX010124999.1:30000-41702 GCA_015478945.1 Trachelipus rathkii
TATATATATATATATATATATATATATATAGAGAGAGAGAGAGAGAGAGAGAGAGAGAGAGAGAGAGAGAGAGAGAGAGAGAGAGAGAGAGAGAGAGAGAGCCAAGGTAAAGGAGCGATAACAAAAAATATTTTGTACGATTTTTTTACTTTATTAAACTTTATCCAGTTTAATACTATTTATTTTTTTTAAGGGCATAATTCCAGAAAAGGGCCAGGAGAATTATCTCGAAATGTATGACACTTACAGGAAAACCAAATGCATATTTGAAATCAGCGTATAAAGCTTATTACCGGAATGTAAATAAACAAAAACTGAAAGTACGACACTTACAGGTGCCAACATATATTTCAATCAGCGTATAAAGTTTATTATATGGGTGTCGTTTCGTCTCTGTCCCCCTCGGTCGGCTCGAGCCCCTAAAATTAGAGTTCAGAATATGGCTGGCTGAGTTTGAGCCGATGAAGACAGAGGGGGGACGAAGTCCCCCGTCGTCCACCCGAGGCCGAGAGACCCCGGACCTGGTATCAACGTGGTCTACCCTTTCTGGGTATTCGTTGTTTTAAATCATAACGACTTTATGTGGCAACAAGCTTTATACGCTGATTCCAAATATGTAATTTATTTTTTTTGTAAGTGTCGTACTTTTCGAGTTTTTTTTTTTTTTTTTTTTTTTACATTCCGGTAATAAGCTTTATACGCTGATTCCAAATATATTTGGTTTTCCTGTAAGTGTCATACTTTTCGAGATAATTCTCCTGGCTCTTTTCTGATATTTTGCCTTTTTGTTATTTGTAAAACGTATTTATCATTTAATTTTAATAATAAAACGTAATTATCATTTTATTTTATTTGAACGAAAATTCGTACCTAAGAAAATAATTAATAACAACACAATTCGAAATAAGTTCATACAATTTTTAATAAAAAATTTAAAAAAGGAAAGAATCTGAGCTTCACACCGAAAGCAATTTCTGGTCAATTATACTGCATTTTTAACTTTTTCAACATAAAAAAAACTACTCAAGTTTGCGGGTCATCCAGCTCACATGTACCATATATATATATATATATATATATATATATATATATATATATATATATATATATATATATATATATATATATATATATATATATATATATATATATATATAGATATATATATATAGATATACTGTATATATATATATATATATATATATATATATATATATATATATATATATATATATATATATATATATATATTCTTTAAGAAAACAAGAAAATTAATTTAGTGTACAAAAATACCTAACGCAAAACGCAATAAAAAACCGTTCTAAAAATAGAATTAAAAAAAAAACAACATAAAAACAACCACTTAAAAATTCAGATTTAATTAACCAAAGATGTTCTTTTATTATGGAATAAAATATATTTCGTGGTTTCATTTAATTAATAAAAATTTGTCGGTGAAGCAGCTTATATGTACATTCGGCGTGCTTTTTCTAACTCGCTTGAAAAAAATCATTTAAAACTTTATTAAAAAAAATAACGGAACAGATTTAAGGCTATTCAAAACGGTAAAGCCCCGAGCGTTTTTACGGTTTTTAGTAGAAAAATTCCTTCCAATTTTAACCAAAATTTGACGTAAATTTTGCCTTAACATTGTATAAAAAAGAAGATAAATATAATTTTTTGTTAAATTAGATACAAAATGTTTTAATTTACAGCTTTATTTGTAAAAAGGATAATAATATTATATAAGTAAGATGTGATTTGGCAAAAAATTTAAAATATATATTTTTTTCTTTTGTTATAGTTTCTGTTTTAGAAATTTGAACATTTTCCCTTTAATTTTCAAATTTGTTTTAGAAATTTTAAAATTCTTATAATAAGAAAATAATAAATAAGTAAATAAATAAATATACATAAATAAACTTAAAGTGTAGACTCTAGAGGGCGTTTTTCTTCACGTAATCCAATGTATGAAATATAAATAAATTAAACTAAATAAAAAAATAATTAAATAAAACTAAGAAAATTAATCGATTCTCTTCAGTTTCTCTTCAAGGTAAAATTCTTCTTTTTGCATTATAAGAAATAACATTGGACATATTCAAGAGTTAGTTAGGGATCGACCCTCGCAATAACTTAAATGTCGCTTTATTTCGTATGTGAGACAAATAATTAATTGTCAGAGAAAAGATATCAAACCAACACCCTTGGAAACGAGCACAGCTTGTCTGAAGCACAGAATTCGTCATATTATGCTGTTCATGATCATACTTGCAAGCTCTGTTATCGATCACATTAGATACCAGCGTGTTATAAACAGCGTTGCGTGATGACAAAAATAAATCATTAGAAAATGAATGTAGGAATGAATGTAAGGTAGGTGAATGATAAAAGTAAAAGACGGTGAGGTAGTATAGTACGCCGAACTAAGTACCCGACAATCCAGATATTCCCCAAGGTGTAGTGAAACTTTGAATTAAGAATCGGTTTCCAACTCTGAACAAACCTTTTAGTTCATGTATCCGAAAGAAGTACTGAGAATATAGGTAGAATATTCAGAAGTGTTAGAATCAAATAAAATAAAAGAATGTTAAAAATTCAGATTCAGGTTATTGAAAAAGAGAACTTAAGCTAATCGTACGACGCTTCGAGCTAGAATCCTCTGACCTTTGAGAAGAGCACCACATTGCAAATGACCTTAAAAATACCACTTCTTCTATGATCGTGAGTTAATAAACCTTATCCTTATATTATCCAATATTCAACACGATCTCAAACGTTTTCCTCATATCCACTAGCTGAGTTATGTGGAAACTCCCAAAAATCATTTTATTTAATCCTAACCTTATTACTAATCCTAACCTTATTCCTAATCCTAACTTTTCCAAACCCTAAACTCTGCCGTAATCCCAATCTACTTCATAATTCTATTAATACCCAGTAAATTACTTTACCCAACCTAAGTCCTCTTGAGAAATCCTGACATGGGTAGATTCCGTTTTTCTTTTTTATTACAATTAAATTGACGAGAAATGGGACAAATCTCACCGAGAAATATATGATCGTTGCACAACCGCACCGAGAACAAATTCTGACATAAATCAGTATCCGAGGAAGCATCAGATGTTCTATTGATCACTACTTTATACAGTCTAATTCTGGTTAGTTTTCCAAAGGATCACATCAACGACTAATTTGCAACGTCGTAATGCCCGTATCACCAATGAATCTTCCCATGTCATTGCAGGGGCCACAAATGAAACAGAGACTTGACATGCTTTAGGAAGCCATTGTACTTCTTACACAGTTGCTTAAAAACTCTCAAAAACTTAAGGTTGTGGACCCTGGAAATTTTAAATATGAATCGGAACAAGCTCTCTTAAGTCTTACTTGCATGATTTTGAGGCTTATTGGTGATAGCCTTCATTATCCAAATGAGCCATCACCAATGGTTGATGAGACTGGCTAGGACGACAAGTCTAGAAGCAATTTTCTATCACATATACCTGAGAACTTATAAAAATGAGCCGTGAAATACTTCTCTGTACGGGATAATCTTATATGCTGGTATCGAGTAATATGAGATGAGGATAAGAAAGAAAAAATAAGATAAGGAAAAAAATCACAAGAAGTAATATCAGAGAGAGAGAGAGATGATGAGAGAGAGAGAGAGAGAGGAGAGAGAAGAGGAGAGAGAGAGAGAGAGAGAGAGAGCCGAGAGGGAGTGAGCAAACGATACCGAGGAGAAGACGAGAGAAGAGAGAGAGAGAGCAGAGAAGAGTAAGTACAACATCCACCAACTGAAGAAGGCATAAAATTCCGTTGGGTTTGTCCCCTTCAGGGGAAAACAGAGCTGGCTATAGTCAACAGCGAGTGAGTGGGGACTAGCAAATAGAGGGGATCATGAATATACGCGTTGTAGGAAAATAGCCAAGCTTAATCACACATTGGAGTGTGCCTCCTTTTTTCACTTTTACTATTAGGAGAATCTCAGTTCGTATCCAGAGAGTACACATTGATATTATATAAATGATAGGAGTTATAGTAACGGTTATAATAAGTAAGCCTCTTTGGAGTAGAAATTGAGAGTGAATTTTGTCAGACTCGTTAAGATACAGTGTGAAGAATCAATTGCTATTTCCATAATATCCATGTCACCATAATACAACACCACTTGGAGATCGAACTCACATTCACGCTAATTTACCCTAGAGCTGACTTAGAATAGATGGATCATATAAAATTGATATCCACTCCATGTGAAGTCCGTATTAACAAATTAATAATCACATACCTTTACCTGGATGAACTGATGTTCTGTCGAATAAAAAAGTCGTAACACAGGAAAACTAAAGTATATCATTATACCTGTTTAAAAACTAACCATCGCTCTAACTCTAAATATTCAGAGCAACTGTCACGTCCTCTCACGGAAATGGATATACTAAATAGTCGGTCTTTTACTCAAACACATCTAGTTGTTAAGTTATTCACACAGTATGACACGGAGAACGAGGACAGCTGTTACTCAGGGGTTCCTCTACTTACGCAACGTAACTCGTAAAAATGTTCGGTATATCCGGTGATATGAGTATCAGAAGGAACTCGCTACCTGTGAATTAGACTGATGGAGTGAGAGAGAGGAGAAAGGGAGCAAAAGCAGAGAATTGCAGAATAAGTAATACCTTGGAGTCTTGCTGTAGCTTCTGTGCACCAGCAAGACACCACTTGAGAGTCCATATTTTTTAAATACCCTTAATGAGAGAGAACGCAGAGCTACGGTAGAAACTACCACATGCGCTAGCATGTCACGCTAGGCAATGCTTTAATTATCTTGAATAAATAAATAAATATAAGTTAATATTACAACTAACTGAAATAAAGTACAATCGTACCTTTGATGGATGCAATAAATAATCGTAATCTTTAGGTGGATTGTAAACGTGTTTCTACAATAATCGCACACACACCGTCTACAATAAATCACAAGTAATTCAGAACCAATGAGAGATAAATCACCATCATATAAAAGGTAGGGAACCTTCAAGGAGCTATAAAGAAAGTTTATTCGAGATCAATCGGAATCATCACACTGACATAGCACGAAGTATAAGAAGTAAACGAATGGCTAGGACCTATATATGGGAGAAAGGTGGACGGCCGAGCTATCGCAGCAACAGGTCTAGATTGTGAGAGACCCCACGTTGCGAAGTCTAGATTCTAGTCAAATGTATCTTAATTTTGAGGGTGGTAGAGCTATATAAGTGGATGTTTTCTGCTGTATATTGTCATCTATCCGAGGCAAAATAGTAAAATCGAATAGTTACCCGCAAGATTTGTGAGTTCACCTTGGCTGCTGTGGAAATAGTGAATCATAGTTTAAATTATGATCATCTTGCGCGAATATACATTAGATTAGACCTTTTTACTTTTATTTTTAAACATGTTTGGAGAAAGTAATTCATTCCAACTGATAATATTCAGTATCTAACCTTGTTTTACTAATTGTCCACTTATATAGTTAAACAATGGAGTTCATCGTTATTGTCATTACTTTTGTGTCAGGATTATTACTCTGAGTGATAATTTAATTTATGATAACCCATTGGACGTTACTGTGTCTAATGTTAGTATATAGTATTCACTTTATCATTAGTATGTTATTATTACTTCATTTATGATTTGTCCTTAGTAATAAAGTGGGGCCGTGACTGAGTGAGTAATAGAATTTTAAATTTATAGCTTCCAGTTAAATTTGTCCCTATTATCTTATTAAATTAGTGAATTTAATCCATATAGAGAGTGACTTTTATATCTTTACTCTCGAAAGATACATAGAGTATAGTTGAAAAGGCTATTAAGGTAGGTTTATTTTACATGTGTATTCAAAAAGAAAGAAATTCATAATTTGTATTCATTATTATGTATAACTATAATATCTTGTAGTGTTAAATTGGTGTTTTGAGTAATCTTCACTTACTCCTTAATTCCGACTTTATTTTATGTTCCACAATAGTAATATCATATTGTGTAGAATTAAACTAATTTGATACTTTAGGTACTATGTGCTTCATTGTGAAGTGTGAGATCTTATTACATACTTAATTCGATTGTACATTGTACTCGAATACACTCTCAACACTTTAATATCTGTCTCTTCAAGGATATAAAAATATTTGACTGGTGGTAGACGAATTTGAGCAATTTTATTATCAAAATTGACAAACTGTCTAACAATCACAAATTCTTTTACTATATTATTATTAATTCAGGTGAAAAAACGTATCGTATTTTATAATGACTTAATCATCCTTAGGTGAGGCAACCTCTTCCCCCTGTCACACTTCTAAGCTCAGAGTCTCCGATGAGTCTGTTATCCTCAGACAGACAAGAGATGCAGACGCGTACCTTTCGATATTTATTGAAGGGCTTAAAGAAAAAACTGATACAATATAAATTGGCAACAGGTACCCAACATCACAAAAGTCATTCTAAACAAATGGTCTTGGAAAATGACATCTTGTATTGCAGAACTACGTCCGGGAATCTGTTATATGTGATTTCTTTGGACCTACTAATGCACATAGTTCTCGGTCTCCACGTATCCTGTGCCCATATAGGTAGGAACAAGCTGCTTCAGTTGGTATATAAGCATTTTTGGTTATTCTAGGGTCAACAACGTAATTTCAAGATGTAGTGCGGTGTTGCAGATGTTTGCAGATGCAGAAAAAAACTTTTCTCCAATTAACTCACCCATGTTGTAAAATCTTGGCCAACTATCCTTTCGATTTATGTGCCATGGATTTGATTCAATTCCCTAAAACTTTTAAGGGAATAAATTACTGCATGATCTTTTATTGATCATTATTACTAAATGGGTGTCGTGTAGTCCCCATTGCGAAAGTCCACGCTTGGCGCGTATCTTCGGAACTGGAACACATATGCAAGTTCTCCCTTTCTCCTAAAGTTCCAAGATCGTAATATTAACTGATAATGGAAACTGAATTTACTTCAGGTATTTCAACAGTGTACAAAAAACACAACATTAAACATGTGAGAATATCTCCCCTTCATCCTGAGTAACGGTGTCTCAAGAGCGATTTAAAACCGGAGTTTAATTCACTACTGAATGTTTATTTCGGAACAACCCGCTACTGGGATGAAAATTGTCTTCCTCCATTTAATTTATAAGTAATACTTATCATAGTGCATTGGCATGTCACCTTCTGATTATTTATTACAAAAATCACATACTCCAGTGCATCACTTTTCCACAATATTGGAAAGAGGGCAGTGTCAACTTTAAACCTTTCAAGGTTGGTCAAAAAGTAGCTCGTAAAGTAATATACGAACTGGACCAAGTACTGCTCTTAAATTTCATCATAAGTGGGAGGGGCCGTTTACTGTTGTAGACGTGAACCCAAATAAAGTGGCCTATGTCATACAAAGAAACTAATCCCCAGTAGAACTCCAAAGTCATTTTTTCCACTTAAGGGAAGTGGATTCGAGAATTCCAGGGTTATTTACGAAAATAACTGACTCGAAATAAAGAAATTAGTGTGCAATTTTTTCTCGGACGAGGAGGTTTGTTGGAATGGGGATCGATGAAATCCTCTGAATCAAGTGTCTTGAGTCTGAGACTCGATTCAGCTAATTCTTATGAAGTCAGAGTCCTCGCTGTACTCCTTGTTCACTAATTATTGATGATTCCTGGAGGAGGAAGTATTTTTGAGGGATTCTTAACTTTTTATCCTATCTCTTTAAGTGCTAGTATTTCAATCTGCCCAATTTAACTCCCTGTAATTAAGAGCCCACTTCTTGGGATCAAAGGGAAGACCTTAACATTAGTATGGAGGAGTCAGTTCCTCGGTTGTTTTCAAAGTCTTAAAAACCAAGCTCCTTCATCTTAGTATTCGATTTCCTCTCGTAATTCCTATTTCACCTATCCATTTTTCGGACGAATCAAATTCTAACAATTCTAGTTTACCTGAGATGGATTCCGATCCTAGGTTTATCCGGAGACAGATTTAAATTAAATTTCCTACTAGTTCGCGTTATGAACATGGTAGTACTACCCTTGGAGGTCAACATGACGAAATACTTACCCCTGTTTTAGATACAGTGATATGTATTCCCATGAATACCCTATTAAATTTAAATACCCCTCTATCCTTTCTCCTGTAAGGTTTAAACTAAATAATAATGAAGATTCTTATAGTTTCCACAAGCAACAGCAGTGTGGAAAGTATAATCTGAAACATCTAGGTTGAGTTTCATCAGGATCCCCGTCCTTTTTTCTGGGATAGCCTAACTATTCCCCTCAGTCCTTCTGAATGA
Organism: Trachelipus rathkii; assembly: GCA_015478945.1. NCBI lineage: Eukaryota > Metazoa > Arthropoda > Malacostraca > Isopoda > Trachelipodidae > Trachelipus > Trachelipus rathkii. The sequence continues at coordinate 38,338 of JABUQX010124999.1, forward strand.
GATCTTAACGGATCTGTCGGAGAGACATGTTGTGGTTGATTTTGCCGTCGATGGATCAAATCTTTTTAGCCTGGATAATTCTTCCAGCTCTCAAAAGAACTGAATTTAGTAGCCCCCCAAATAGTAATTCTTTCAATATATCCCCGTCGGCTGAAATGGTTCACCTGTCTCGGAGACTAGGATTCTCCCTTTTCAAATAGTGGGAGAAGGTAATTGGTGATCCCACTAAAGTCCATTTGGATAAGTTATGGTTGGTCCATTATAGATGATGATGATTGGAAGAAATGCAATTGCCTGTTCCTCCCAGCACTAGGAGTGAGGATTGGTTCCCAATTTTCCGAATGTAATGTCTACTCCCATAGAATATGTCCGTCACAGGAGACGTACCAGTCTTTTATAACCTTTTCTCTGGGTTATAAAATGACACATGGTTTTAATTGTGAGAGGAAATAAATAAGCCAGAGATTTGTTAGCTTTTGTTTCCATCTGTTTGAAATTCATCTGCAATTTAATAAAAGTTCTGTTGTTTCACCTACTGATTGAAAAAAGCTAATATACTGAGAAAAATGACTTATCTTAAAATAAGTACCAGATAAGTTTTCTCTCTATCTTTCTTAATCTCTTCATATACTTCCTTCTTAACTATTGGTTTAAAACTATAAACATTTTCCTATATATGGAAGTGGTCTTGGATGAATATGCTTACTAGTATGTCTGATCGTCAAAAATTTTCCAATTATGAGACGAATATACCTCCTAGAGTAAATGTTCTTTCCTAAGTGATCTCTTGTGTGTATGTTTCTCTCGTGTATGGTACGACTAATTTAAAAATTTACTAGCTATATAATAAAGTCTTGTTTAATTTCAGAATCAAAAAGAATTTATACAGTGGTATATCTACCTTATAAAATAAGTTGCCCTAAAATATATACTTAGGGTAATATATAATTCATTAAAACGCTGCCTCTGAGGATATTATATATATATATACTATATATATATATTATAAATATATAATATATATATATATATATATATATATATATAGTATGATATATATAGTATATATATATATAATATATAATATATATATATAAAGGAATAGGTGTATAATAGATGTACAATTGTACATATATATCTACCGGTTCTCCGGCTCCAACGCTTGTCATGTTTCATGACAGGTTGTGAAGTGGAGGAGTTTTAAACACTATTTTACAGATTTTCCTGGTTCCTGATGAGAGAAATTTCGCATTGTCCAAATCAGATGCCTATAGCTGGATGTGCGGAATCTTCATCTTATAAATCTTAGGACCAGTGGAGAGAGTAATTATGGTTAAAAATAAAATAAAGGAATAAAGGAAAAATTTCCCATTTGGTTTTTATTTTACAAAAAATAAATATTCATGGTTTTAATTAAAGTTTCATAGGTTGCAGAGGTACAGTTTTTTTTCAATAAAATTATATTATTGATGATCCTTTCTTCTTTACTATATGTGGAAAGGAGATCACCGAAATACACTAAATAAAGTTATTTTGACAACCACTGAAATACAATTTTTGTCCAACTCTTCTAAAGTCAAATTTTGAATTCTATATTGGAATTCAGTACTTGCTTCCCTTTCTTTTTTGTTTTCAATAGTTAGTCAGTTTCTCAGAGTTATAGTGGGACCGTTTTTAAAACATTGTGGGTCCACTTTGAGAAAAGTGGGAGAGAGAAAATGAGTTAGTTGACTCTGATTCATTTTGTCTCCTGACTGATTGTTGAAATTAATACCTTAGCATAGAATATATATTTGTGCATTTTTATTTTTTATCATAAAATTCTATCATGACTCGATTACTGCCGAATATATTGTACTTTTCAGAATGGATTTAGCCGAAGTAAAAATCTCTGTCGGTTCCCAGAGTACCCGGACTAGTCAACTTCTCATGATGCCGGTGGTTTCTTCTGAAGTGTCTTTTGGAGTTTCTCTTGCCTACCAATGGTCTCGGCCTTAATGACACCAAATGTAAGACCATAATCATATGATCTTGACAAGATGGTTGAAAAAATGCAGGATCGGGGCAAAACACTACAACTATATATGAATCAGTGGATGATCTGTCCGTGGATGTTAATTCCCGGGTCATGACAAGATTTCTGAGTCAAGCTGCAAATTTATATATAGGTCGCCTTCTACAAGATTTCCACGCTTAAACAAAGCGTATCCTCCATCGAATTGGGTCATAATGCAACAATATCCTATGATCCTGTATCCTCATAACAAGTACCAATGGCCGAGAAGACATCGTCCGATGAAACCGACATAAATTGCTTCCATCATAGAAGAATTATAATAAAGGCGGAGTATTTTAAGTCACGCCTCATTATCAATATATTCAATAAAAGACCCTTAATGCCCATTCTTTCGTTTTACAATAATGGATGGATCCAGAATTATGATGCCTCTGATTCTCCGATGTTCATACTGGTCATAGGATGATCTCCGCAGAAACTATTCCCGGAAGTACTCCTTTATGTCACCCCAGTCCGTTAAAAATGTCTTCCCTCAATTATTTTCATGTAAAAATTATTTTCCTTCAATGAATGTACAGGAACATAGTGGTCCTTACATTCCTTCTCCTCAGTCAAATTATCCACCAAGTGAATCCCAGTCTGTGCCTTTGTCCTACGAACATCTTGCTGCATTTGTCATTCCATGTATTCCTTGGACTATGAGTCTGCTCTGGATCCCAGCATTAAGGTTGTACTGGTACAGGCTTACGCTGGATGAGGGAGCAAACAGGCTTCTGTAGTATGATGCAGGAGTTCAATCTAAGAGAAAGAATCTTGCTGGGTTCGTTCTTTTCGTCCCTGTCTAATGGCACAGAAATTAAATAAAAAAAAATTTGTATATATATATAATTGAAAAAATTTTATATGTAGTTTATTTAGAGTCCTGGTTGTCCTCTACGCTGTTCTATGCTCTTAGCCACTTTCACTCCCGTCTTTCTCTGAACACGTGGGAAATTGAGGTGGGGGTTTAGATTTAAGCGGGGGAGGATATAGGGAGAATGTTTATTTCGTGCATAGTTGTGCCACTGACGACTGAAGTAACCCGTAGTAACTGTTTTGGTTAGGTTTAAGATTTTTCTCATTGATCGCAGTCTGGACACTACGATCGCCCTGAGAATGCATTTATTATTTGTATTATTGATTTAAATATTTACAAAACTTAAAAATTAATAAAATTTAATACTTATATTTTCTCTTTTTTTAGTTGTTGATATAATTTGATTCTTATTGTTAATATTATAACCTAAACATTGTAAAAGTTATTAGAGTATACTAAATATTGAACAACAATCATACATATGATATACTT
>JABUQX010125000.1:5000-10000 GCA_015478945.1 Trachelipus rathkii
GAACGAAATGAACTGGGTGGTCAAAATATTTCAGAAGGAGGCAGAATGATTAGGTGAGGGCCTTAAATTAGCAATGGACTGCTGAGAACTAACACCAGCACTCCTCTCACAAGGACATCTTTCCCCTTCAGCATAGGCAGAATTTGTTGAACTTGTTCATAAAATATAATACACCTCTCCTAGTTCTGCTGCTCTGTAGACGAATATTTCCTATTGGTGGGGATATTTTGAGGGCAACGAGGTCAGCCTTAACTGCTTTAATTTTGAGCAGCTAATCTTTTGAAGGTAATATGGATCTCTTTGTCCCTTTGAAAGAGAACCTTATTGAGGAGGAAGGAGGAAAATCTTTGAAATTTTTGTAAATATTATTCAATTTTTCATTTAATATTATAAATATAAATTTTTTTTTTTAAGGATATATACTATTTAGTATTTAATATTAAAACCTTTGGTGAAGTCGCACATTATTAGTAGTAGGAAGACGCGTGGTTTAGTAGCGGACTTGCGTTAGCGGAGGTTTGATGGTTGGTCGGAATAGGTGCGGAGGAGCGCTGGCGGACTACGTTTTCTCGAGGTGCTCGGAGGTACGCTAGCGGACTACCCCTAAATGAGCGGGGTACCCACCTCTGTATATATATATATATATATATATATATATATATATACTATATATATATATATATATATATATATATATATATATTACTATACTGCTATATAAATATATATATATATATATATATATATCATTTTATTGATGACATCCACATCCGCGCGGATGTGACATTAACATCCGCATCCGCGGATATTAAAAATTTGACATTCGATACATCACTAATATATATATATATATATATATATATATATATATTTACTATATATATATATATATATATATATATATATATATATACTCACTATATATATATGCATATATATATATATATATATACATATATACTAAACACACATAGCCCTTTTACTTAGCTTTTACGGCTAATTTAGTTTTTGCTCCACTACATATGTATAAGGTTTTCTCCTTTAAGCCTTCCACTGACTCGTGTGCACCATCTGCACTCCCACTTTTCATTACCCACTTGAGATGGGCACATATAAATATAAAAATCATTTCAAAGTGTCTTAACCATTTGCATAAAATCTCCTTTTTGAAACACAATGAACAAGTTTTTCATGTACATCGAGATACAGCGTTGCCAATTCTATTGATGATTCTTAATACTTTTGGCAAGCTGACTCCAAATTTTTCAGAATGGCACCATCGCATTTTTGTCACGTGACTCAAATCACGTTTGTCGCATGATTATAAGTCCGTCCGGTTCATTACTTCATTTGTTCGATGTAGTTAAATGTGTTTCGTGTTAGTGTCAGTGTAATTAATTTATATGCTTTTGTTAAATCCCCTTATAACTTTGCTTCTAATATTTTCTAAGCCAAAAAATAAATTGAAAGTCAATCAGAGAAAACTAACTTTTTAATTAAAAATAAATTGAAATATTTATTTAAAATCATTTTCTAAAATTAAACTATCTAATTGCAGCTTATCTAAGGTTGCAAATGGAGTATCTTTAATTATAAAATTATTTAATTAATAGATTTTTTATTTATTTAAATATATATATATATATATATATATATATATATATATATATATATATATATATTATATATATATATATATATATATATATATATATATATATATATATATATATATATATATATATATATATAATATATATATATATATATATGGTCGGGGTTTACTTTAGAACAGGCGTGTAATTAGAGAACTACAAATGTTACACTAAAACAAACGACATTTTTGTAATCAGTGACGAATTTTAGTTCAGAAAATGTAATGAAACAAACCCAAAATGGATTTTTCAAACTTTAAATAAAGTAAATAAGAATGATGTACGATAAGAGTGCGAAATACACACAAGGTGCTCTAGTTGCCAGAAATTCCTTTTTTACTATCATACTCTCGTTTGCGCATGGAAGTGTGCCAAGTGATATATATGTTAATTTTTACCTAAAGGAACACCCTCGAGTAAAGCAAAGATGGAAGGAGTCAGGGTCTCAGCCTACCGGTGGGGTCTGTCCCCCGTCGGCTCGAGCCCCCTAAAAAAAAAATCTTGTCTAACATTGTCCACTGATTACTAAAAATGTCATTTGTTTTGAGTGCAAGATTTGTAAGTTCTCTAATTACACGCCTATCCTAAAGTAAAGCTTTCTCATATATATATATATATATATATATATACATATATATATATATATATATATATATATATATATATATATATATATATATATATATATATATATATATATACTATATATATATATGTTGGCTAAACCGGGTACTACCCAATCTGGCAGGTAGAGTACTCCAAACCATCTGTGCAAACCTGGTCTGAGTGGGCGCCTTGTTGATCAGGTGGGGGAGTTTCTTGCTCTATTTATATACTGTGGATTTGTGAAAGTCTAAAAAAAATCTCTGGCCTCTCGCCCGGTATTAATAATCTGTAAAAGAAGTGTGTTATTTTCAATGCTTCGGTGATCTGTGGTAAGCTTATTCTGTTTCGACTGGCAGATAGGGAAGATCAATATTAGGATTTGGGACCCCATTTTACTAAAAATGGACATAAAATTCTTAATTTCAGACAATTTTGATAGGGTTAAAAGCAAACTGCAGCTTTTTAACCTCTAAAACGTCATTTTCGGGGTGTTTTTCTGTGTCTGTAGTCATTGTTTCGGCATTTTCATTTTTTCAGAACCAAATTTTTTTGACATTTTTCGTATCAACCAGCTTCTTCAATTTTTTTCGAAATGACCTTCCAAATATACACATGATTGGTCTAACACAGAAAATGCATACAGAGTAGTTTTTTGATTTTGGAAATTGTAAACAACAATTAAAAAAAAAAAAAGTAGGTTTTGAAATTCGACGCATTGCTGAGCACAATTTGCAAAAAATCAAAAAACTGCTCATCCATTTTGTGCATGAATATCTATAGCTGAAAGCGATAGAGATGATCAAGTGTTGAACCTAAATGCTGCAGTTTTACATATGTATCAAGCGATCTTGAAGATTACTTTATGTCCGTAGTTCATCTAGTGCTATTTATTTGAGTGACTACAAAAGCAGAAAAACAAACAACAAATTTCCAAAGTGTTTCTAAACTACTCAAAGGTGTTTCATTTTGAAAAACCCATAACAGATCAGCTTACAGATAATACAGCTGGGACCTTCAACTGCGAACATCATTGAAAATACACCTATAGAGGCGGAAATCAGAAGAAGAGATAGCAGAAAATGATGTTGATATATTCTTTATCTCTAAATAGTAGATGATATGATACCTCTCAGTGGGCCTAACAGGCTGAGATTACTTATGTTTCCGACTGACATTGGACATTTCGGTAATTTCTGAAACTAAAGGTAGCCGGGGAACCATGCCTACCTTTCTGGTCACTACAAAGATGAGTTTCTAAAAGATCATTCAGTTCAGAATACTATTTCTTAATAAAACTGACCAAAGAATTTATAGGTAAGGCTGTATTCCCCCAAATTAGATGCTCTTTTTATTGCGAAGAAACTTGTTTGGCTGTTCAGTGAATGCACAAAATCAAAGGTTGGCGTGAAGGCATTCGTGGTGGCGGGGACACTTAACAAAAAAGTAAAAAGCATGAATCTGTAGCAAATCGCATTTACATGCAAGCATGACTTATATGATTTGAGAAAAATAAACAAATCGTATTGATCAAATTTCGACCAACATCGAGAGTGGAAAGAGAAGTTTTATTCGCATTATCGATGTGAAAGCTAGAACAATAACGGTACTCATTATATTTCGTGGTCATGAAGAAAATATCTGACCCAGGTTTGAAACCTTGCTTTTGAATATAGTTCAATACTTTCTGTTTATGACTCTCAGTTAGAGTTCACTTATATAAAATGAGAAACGTAGGAATAGGTATTTACATCATGAAAAGCAAGGAAAATTTTTGGTTTACTTATCGTTTGATTATTACCACCAAGCATTAATGAGCGAATAACCTCAATAGCTCTGTTTTATTGTTGATTTGATTTTTGACTTACACACCGATATGTCAAAAGAAATGTCAATTAAAAGTGTAGTTGTTAGACATATTGCAGTAACGAAAATAATCTGCAGAATACTCTATAGCAATAAACAGAATATAGAAGTTGTGTACAAGTGAAACCTTTGAACATACAATTATAAAATGTTTGAAAGAAATGGGAGATAGACATTTACCTAGGGTTCAGTTTAAGATACTGGCGGTCAAATATGAGATTAGATACTGGGCTTGCAGAGAAGGATTAAAAATAGAGTTCCAACAGTGAGTAAGTTTAATGCGCAGCACACAAGCATGAATCCTACGAATTCAGTCACATACATGATGTTAAAATAGGTTTATGACATCATTCAGCAAAAATATTTTCTTTGGGAGTTTACCGTTGAAGCTCTCAATACTCAGAAAGTTTGCAAAATAAGCCAGTTTCTTCAAAAACCTATTTTCCGACCAATGTCGCGTCTACTGAAAAATTATAACTATTTAATTGAAAAAACTGATACAACAGTGTGACAGCAGGCACAGAAAATTAACAGAAGAGGTAGAAGAACCTTAATTACCAGTGGAAGCATCTGGACTCTATCACTTTACACCAGGGTTTCTACTCAGCAGGGGGTCTAAAATAAAAAACCACCAAGACGGATATACAATTAGTCATGAGTTGGTCACAAAAAAATAAAATATTTATAATCCAATGTTACACATGTTATTTATAAAAGTTAATACTTAATAAATAAAAAAATTATATACAAATAAAATCAAGCATATATTATATATATATATATATATATATATATATATATATATATATATATATATATATATATATATATATACATATATATATATATATATATATATATATATATATATATATA
>JABUQX010125000.1:15000-20000 GCA_015478945.1 Trachelipus rathkii
ATTTTAATAGGCGAACCCTCTTTACTGGAGTGAGCAGTTCACTCAACTGTTCTAATTGCACTTTAGAAAGTTCTGCCAAGAACATTTCTTATATCTTTCCAAATATAAAAAAAGGACGGGTCGTCTATTTTAATTATTCCTATTAGCTTATGCTATTTGAATCTATTACTCACCATATAGTTTATTAAATTTTCCTTGTTACTTGGAGTGTGTTGCCTTAAATTTGATTAAACTTGTAACGTAGTTGTTTTGCAAAATATTATACTCACTTAGTCATTATTTTATATTTTTTGCCATGGCTGAAATGGAAGATTGCCAATTACTTAATCATCCTCTCATTGTAGAACGAGACGATTTAAAAAGAAGGATGGAGGCTATTATAGCTAGATTAAAAACTAGCGGTAGTCCCTCTTTTATTAAAGATAAATTATCTGAATTAAAAAGTTATTTTAAGTCTTTGGAGAAGACAGATAAAAATATTTTATCAAATATATTTAAATTTAAAACTCTTAATGAATTTTATATAACTGAGCGTAATAACACTTTTGATTATAAATTAGATTTAGAGGAACAGATTGCCATTTTATCCGACAATTTGACAAAGCCTAGTAACTCCTCTATTGCAAGCGAAGACTCTGATCCTCCCTTTTCAAGCTCGATTGTAGGCCCTAATTCTAATGTTTCGGATAGGACAGTGTCTAATTTAAACCTTTTTAGATAGAGAAGTTTGAAGGTGATGAATCAGATAAGTTAGCATTTTCACGCTTCTTAGCTAAATTTAAAGCTGTAATAGATGGCAATCCTGTTTACTCAAGAGGAGAAGCTTATACATTTGATAAGTAATCTGGGAGATGTAGCCTATGAAATGATTAAACATTTGAGTCCTGAAGGCTCTAATTACGCCATTGCTTTAGACATTTTAAAGAAGGAATTTCTGGATAGAGACTTTATAGTAGAAAAAATAATTGTTAGGCTATTAGACATTTCTCCTCCTTCTGAAGATAATTTGGTTAGCTGAGGTGAAATCTTTCCTTAATGAGGTTAAGGCTTTAGCTTATGATTTGAAGTCTTATGGATTAGATTTCCTTGCTCCTGATACTGCAGGTTTTAAAATGATTAGTTCGCTCGTAGTTAATAAATTACCTCCCAGGTTTATCAATTTATTAATCGATAAAACTCTAACAAATTACCCTAGTAGTATAAATGATGTATTTGAGAATTCATCTACCTTAATGAAACGCTTGGAGTTGATGCAGAGATCAGCCTAAGCATGAAAATAATAACTTTGGGAATAATAGATTTGGCAGACGCAAGAGTAATTATCATGATAACCCTAATAATAATGGTCTTAAATATAATAAATTTAACAATAGTAAACCTACTAATAGTAGCCAAAATGAGGGTGATGGTAATGATGAGTTTCCTTGTACTAACCTGCCCAAAGCTACCCTTGAAAATTTTAACACTAAGTCTGCCAAATCTACTGTTCCTTTTAAGAGGAATGCAGCTTTCCCATGTAAATTTTGCAGCATGGCAGGTCATAGCATGAATAAATGTACGAATTACCCCGATATTGAGTCTAGGCTAGAACGCTGTGAACAGCTACACATTTGTAGATTCTGCTCAAGTGCAATGCATGCTTCTGATGAGTGCCCTGGTAATAACGACAGTAATTTAGACTATCCATGCATGTACTGCAACCTTCGAACGCACATATCTGCTTTGTGTATAGAAGGGCACAAATAGTTTATAAAACTAGCCTTTAGATTTAAGTTAGTTTATAGTATTTAGTTTAAGGAATTTTAAGCTTATTTATGCTTAAAATGTTGTAAATAACCTTTTGATTAGGATCCTATTCTCGAATAGTATCTTCTCTTTGTATTTAGGCCTAATAATTTATTTATGCTGTAAATTTATAAGAATCGGTGATGGAACACTTTTGCTCTACTATTACCTAACTTATGGTGCTAGTGCATGAAACATATTTTTAAATATTTTAAACCTTGCTCTCATGCATTATTAGGTCTTCTATTTTGGGTAGTGGTCTACCTTTAAACATTCTTATTTATATTTTGACCTGTTGGTTTTAAACATTTACACAACCTTTTACACTTAATTAGCCTTTGGCTTTACTTATACACATGTTTGGTCCCCACATATTTGGCCTTTAGCATATTTAAAAAAAAAAAGAGAAGGTATTTTGCTTTGAACTTTGTTTTCTCATTTAATTCTGGATTAAACAGGTTGCACAACAGTGCTAGATTATACTCCTATTGCCTTTTTTTTGTCTGATTTTATATTGGTGATTATTATGCGTCTATATCACAAACATGGTTCAAAGCTAAAATCTTACTTTAAAATTTTAAATTATAAATTTATCGTTTTGATTTTACACACTAGTCCTTATGGACTGTTCAATTATATTTGAATAATTTATTCTGAATTTCCTTAGTGATTACCATATTTTGAATATTTTGCTTATATTGTACAACATATGGCTTGAACTCTTGTTTAGTAACTACTTAATACTTTAATTTGGTCTCTTGCATATGAAGTTTATATTTGTTTACTAGAATATCTGGCATTCATGCTGGACTTATTGTTTGATTGTTTATTTTATTGCATGTTGCTCTGGATTGAAATTTGTTTTAAAAATTGCTTGCTCTTTGAACACTGCTTCCCTTAATTTGCTGAAGGAGCATAAGAACATTTCTTATGTTCTTGTGTTCTTTCAGCAAATTCTTTTTGTCGGGAGGTTGTTAGAAATATTTATTCTTGTATTAAACCTTCCTATTTTGCTATTAACTATTTTCTATTGAAGTAGGGGATTTTAAAATGGTTACAAAAAATTAAGGATATTCCTTGTCTCTATTTTACACTAAGATTTAGAGACTTTTGGTTTTGCAAATATATCTTCTTTTAGGCAACGCCTAAAGGCGTGTTTTGAACTTTGAAGCGAGGGCTTTTTCTGGGACTAATAAAAATGAATCGACGCGGTTAACTTAAAATTCATGCCTGTGTGCGAGTTTGTAGCAAGTGCTATTTATAATATTTAAACAGTTATACTAATGAAGTAATAAGTAACGTTAAGTATTAATTGAACAATAGTTTCTGGTTCAGGTAATGATGAAGGTCTTATTATTAATAGAGAATTTTAGTTCCCAAACGTAAATTAGGCCTGGTATTTTCTTTTATTCTATTTTACCCTTCCACTCTCCTAACCCTATCCCCCTAAGCCTGGTTTTAGTTTTGGGCCTTTCTCTTACCCTTGAAGAAATTTATTATTTGCCTTTGAGCTAGAAATTATCCTAACAACTACTTATACCTTATACCTTAAGCCTTATACTATACAAGGCGATCTCCAAGTTTTATATTTGGAAATTTTGATTCAAACGATTATTTTATGAATATATATGGTGAGTTATTTTTCTTTATTTTGCTAATATTGAAAACACATAGGTTAAGATTTAACTTTACCATTTAATGTGAACCCTCTTTACTGGGTGATTCACTCCAACTTCATTCTAATTACTTTAGAAAGTTCTGCCAAGAACATTTCTTTATAATATATATATAAATATATAACAACCTGTAAAAAAATTCGCTTTGGAAAATTTCGGGGTTCTGACCCCAAACCCCCTATCATTTTCATGTATATATATATATATATATATATATATATATATATATATATATATATATATATATATATATATATATATATATATATATATCTCTATGCTATATATATATATATATATATATATATATATATATATATATATATATATATATATATAGTTATATGTAGTTATATATATATATATATATATATATATATATATATATATATATATATATATATATATATATATACCTATATATATATATTATATATACTTATATATATATATATATAACATATATATATATATATATAACATATATATATATATATATATATATATATATATATATATATATACTATATATATAGTCTGGTCATAATATTAGTTACTTAAAAGCTTTGCGTTTAATTTTGAAATTTTTAAAATTAGTTATAGCATGTGGTTAAATTTGGACATAATGGCGCACCAGTTTTTCAGATAAGGCGTGGCTTAAATCACAGATGAAAAAAATTAGCGAATTAGTTGCCAAGATTAGTATTATATTAATACACTATGGTTGCTTTTAGAGCACGCTTTTTGTGAGAGTGGTTTGCATTGTCGAACCTCAAATTTTCATTTATTTTCTGACGTGTTGGTACTAAATTGGGGCGCATTGATCAAACGGAAAGAATAAAGGCATAAGAAGAGCATTGCAGCTATAGCTGCACTGAACAAGGTAGGAAAACGAAATAAAGAGATTGCTGATATTACTGGAGTTACATTACGTTCTGTTCAGAGATGGGTAAAAAAAATTGTTCAATGTGGGGAGAAAGAAATTGAGCTGCAGAAGAAGCGCCCTGGTGCCAATAAAAAAAATATCTCAAAGGACTCTAAACATTATGATGAGACAGGTTGATTCTGATCCTTCAATTACATCTCGACAACTGAAATCAAATAATCCAAGGTTGTTAGGAAATGTATCTGAAAGAACAGTAAGGCGTCAACTGCATGATACCCTAAAATTCCGCAGTTGTGCGGCAAGAAAAAAGCCCCTTGTAAATGTCAAGCAAAGAAAGGCTAGGCTTGCTTTTAGTAAGAAATATCTTCAATGGGATATAAATAAATGGAAAACTGTGCTTTGGTCTGATGAGGCCACTTTTCAGGTGATGTGGGGCCATAACAGCAAAGTGTATCGCCGCCCAAGTAGTGATCCCTATGATCCCCGATACACCCAAAAGAGTGTCAAGTGGCCAGAATCATTAATGGTTTGGGGTTGTTTTACGTATTACGGTGTAGGCAAGCTTATTTTTCTTCCAAAGAACGTTACTATAAATAAAGATCGGTATTTAGAGCTTATCAGTGAGCATCTTGAAGACTGTTTTGAGCAATGTC
>JABUQX010125000.1:25000-50000 GCA_015478945.1 Trachelipus rathkii
TTTAGAAGTTATCTCTTGAGTAATTTTAAAATCTAAAGTATGAAGTTGATCTCCCTTCAAATAAAACTTGACAAAAACTTCCTTAAAAGGCTTTGTAATGCTTATGATTAAACCTATTTTGTTTGCATCCTTAGCTTTATAATTTATTTCACTGCTAATTTCATTTTTATTTACATCGAGTGTACATGATCCGTCAAAAAGATCCGTCATAATTTCGAAACTTAACTTCATGTCATCATAATCTTTAAATGACACCTCATTATTAGAAGTATACATTTTATCTCCATTAAGATAGACAGATGATTTTCCTTTTAAGGTGAATGGAGCATTTGTAGCAGAATATTCTGATTCTATTTTGTATTCTGTGTCACTTCCATTTTTAAGTAGAGCATCTAAACTATAAAGAGACGAATCTTGTTTGAAATTAAGATCCAGGCTGTAAGTGTTTCTTAAAAGTTCAGTTCTGAAGAATCCTTGGAAATAATGGATTGAAAGAGCTTTTATGCTGCCATCTACAACAATTTTTTCAAATAAGTTATGAGGAGTGTTTATTGTAATCTCACCTTCCATTGTCCCATCATCATTTCCATGGAAATCTAATTGGGCTGCGTATTCAAAACTTTCTAATTTAAGAGCAGCTTCTCCCATTATTTTATTAGGGAAGTCAACATCAATCTTTGCAAATAATGTATAAAATAAGTCTAAGTCGATTTCTCCGTAATACCGTTGATTGGTCATCTTTGTTTTAAATGATCCTTTAAAACTTTTGTATGGAGTTTCTACAATAAATTTTCCCTCAGAGTTAGATAAGGAATCAATATTAGTAAATCCATAAATCATATATTTTTTACCGAAAATTTCTCCTCCAATCATTAACCCTTTTTTGAAAGATGTTCCTTTAGCATCGCTTTCAATAGTTATTCCATAATTATCAACACCAATATCAGCCATGAAATAATCGTTTGATATGGATCTTCTAGCTCTTGCGCTATGATCACCAGTCCAAGGAGAAGAAAGTCTAGCTTTCACTCCATCAGAATTATACAAAATATCTACATCTATGGACTTTCCTTCATCTATTTGAACTTTAACATTTACTTGAAGTTTATCATCTGACTTAAAGTTATAAGTAACAGTATATTCAAGACCATAGATTCCTCTTCTTGGAACATCAATCTTACCATAGAAACCTTTCCGGAAATGATCTTTTCCTTTGAAAGTAAAAGAAATTTCTCTTTCATCTCCCCAACCTGTAGTAAATATAAATGAGTCACCATCTCTACCAATTCCAACAGTAAGGCCTGGTAAAGCTGTTAATGTGCTATGAAATTGACTTCTAGCGTAAAATCCTTTGGGTTTCCTTTCAAAAGTATTTTTGACGCTAAAGTTAAATTCGTCAGCTGTCACCTCAAAATGTCCCTCTCTGCTACTAAGATTTAATTCAGAATCGAGTTTTAAGTGGAAATTCTCTACAGGGCCAATTGATGTTTTTTGATCGACTTCAATATAAAGTCTTTCTGCTGTTCTGTATCCTTTAACATTGAATAAGAAATTGTCTTCATTAATATTAAATTTAATATTTAATAGATCTGCAGGAGCTTCCCCTGTACCTTGAACGAACTCATCCAAATTAGAAGAAAATTCAATTTCAAAAACTTTTCCACTTGGCAATGTGAATTTTAAGGCAAATGAAGATAAATCTGTTTTAATTTCCGCTTTACCATCAATGTTATAAGTTAAATCATTTCTTTTATAGACGGCATTAAAGCTTCCTTTTTTCCAATTTGCATTTAATGTTAAAGTATTCAATATTTCAAATGGTGTAGAGAGTGAAAAGTCAAGACTTCCTGATTTCTTGCTGGGAGTTTTCAAACTGAAATTCATATCAATTACTTTATCACCTCTTTCATATTTTAAAACTACACTTTTTGCTTTTGCTTTTTTCAGATCATAATCTACATTAATATTTATGTCACCAAACCGTGGGAAAGGAGTGGTAATAGATGCAGTTGCATTCTTAGGTCCAATATCTACTATAGCCTTTATTGATTTGTCAGCCCATTCAATGCCACTATCTAAGTTAAATCCTTTTGACCAGTCAGCATTTATATAAATACGACCGCTGTCAAAAGGTGTTATATTTGATTTAAAAATAATTTCGTCTACCAAATTGGTCTTAGTCTTAACACGAGATATATCAATATCTATGAACTTTTCTCCTATTTTGTACCTAATTGTTCCTTTGGCATTATCGACATCTTCAGTGTCAAATTCGATGTGTAGGGTAGCTTGGCCTATTGGGAGGTCTCTTTCTAAGTGGAAGTTGATTTTTGTAAATTCTTTGTTTGCTGACCATTTTGCCAGAATAGAAACCTTTTTTGATCCCAAATTGCCTAGAGCTTTTACATGACCTTCAAGAGGTTGGGTAAAATCATGACTTAGTGTGATCTCGCTATCACCAAATAAGGGACCATGGAATTGAATTGTATTCTCGGATTTTAATAACGTTAAGTTATCCAACGAAAACTTTACAGATAATTTGTCAGTATCCCATGTAAGGCTAATATCTGCATTTCTCTTCGCTACACTATATGATCCATCCAAAACTACAGAATTAAATTTTGGAATGTTTGACTGAGCTTCCCAGTGGAATACTGCTGACTTTTCAACGGGATCTCTCTTAAATTTAGTCAAGGTGTGGGTTCCGCTGTATTCGCCAAGTTGGAAAGTCCCGCTTGCGCTAAGACCATCTTCTGTTTTTGACCACTGATCTGTAAATGTGTACTCATGCTTCATAATCCTTGCAAGACGGAAAGCACCAGATACATCACCACTAACATCGTCCCATGTGCCTTTAAGTTTGAACATGAAATGGGTAGCCTCTGGACCCAGTTTTAAGAAATAGTCGCGTGAATTTC
Source organism: Trachelipus rathkii (assembly GCA_015478945.1). Lineage (NCBI taxonomy): Eukaryota > Metazoa > Arthropoda > Malacostraca > Isopoda > Trachelipodidae > Trachelipus > Trachelipus rathkii. The sequence goes on from JABUQX010125000.1 coordinate 27,919, forward strand.
CAGCTTTATAGAACTTAAACTGAGCGTAATATTTGTGGTCTGTTTCACTTGATTCAAATATCAAATCTGATTCGTGAATTCCAATTTTACCTGTTGCTGTATATTCTTTATTGTTAATTTTCAGAACCGCTTTGCCTTCGTTATTATCATCAAACTCCCAATGACCAGACACTTCTCGCAAATAATGTAAGTTTTTATCTGGGAGTGTACCTCTCAAGTTGAATTCTCCCTTATGCAGGTTGCTTAGACTGGCACTATAAGTTATGTCAAATGCATAAAGTTGACCCAAATGGTTTGTCACTTCTATATGAATCGTTTTAGGAGATGCCGTTCTATCCAAATCTACTCTACCAGTAATTGTTCTTGGATCAGCTCTAAAAGAGTTCGAAATTGTAAACGATATAGAGCCAGAAGAAGGCAAGTCTCCTGAGCCATCTATATTAACTTTGAACTCTTTATCATTTCTATTAAAAGTAAATTCTATTTTATTAAATCCTTCTCTGTGGAAATGCAACATAGAATGATTTTCACCTCTTCTTCCATGAATTTGCAGGTGAGCTTTATTTTCTTTTGCATCACGCTCAAACTCTAATTCAAATAACTTTACTCCATTTAATTCAATTTCAATTTCTGAAGTAATTTTAGCTGCTAAAACTGTATTATATTCTAAGCTGAAGGTTCTAATACGTGGAAATCTACTTGTTATATCAAGTTTTCCATTAAATATGGTCAATTTTCCTTTTGCAACAGTATTTTCTTCATCATTTGGTACAAATACATCTATGAATAGTCCTCGCTTATATTCAACTAAAATTTTATAATCGGATGAAGAAGATTTAGAGTCAAATGTGAAGATACTCCTCTTTACATTGTATTCAAATTGCGTTGTTACCTCTTTATATTTTTCAAAGGATGAATGACTTGTTATAGTAAGTTGTCCGGACCTGTCCCCAATGACACCGCTTCCAGAAAGATGTATAGTTCCAGAATCAATTTTTCCATCAATATATGCTAAGATTTCTTCTGCATCAAGGCGTCCAGACAAAGCCAAAAATTCCCAACCGGGAACTTCACTTTCGATTGTGATACTAAAACCTTTTTTCTTTGGTTCAGCTGAAAACTTAAAGAATACTTTGTTACCATTTCTATGATAGTTTACAAACCAACCACCTTTATTATTTTTTGATATCTCAAATTCAATGTCGGCAGCTTTTTGAAAAGGAGTTGTGGCTTTGATTTTCAGTGAATTGAAACTTGCGGCAATACCCGCAGAATGATCATCATTCATCATCATGAACTCCACTGATCTTTTAGATCTACTGAATGATCCTTATTAGTTTTTAAAATATATAGAGTAAAATGATAGGCCTATTTAGAAGAATGAATGAATTAAGGTTAAGTAAACACAAGTCTTAAAGAACATCTTTTCTAGCTCTAACTCTCCATGTTCATATTGAAGTTAAAGTTCGGATACAATATCCTTCAGTTGCTGTATTTCCTGAATAAAGTTGTCCATCCTTCAAATGGTGTGACGAAATCAGCTAAAAGTAAACCTTTGTAATTTTTATATTCATAACCGAAAGTTGCCAAATACTGAATGTCATTCAATTTAAACTTCAGTTCAAGAAGGTCCTTGGAATAATCTAAATTAAGTTTACCTATTAATTCAAATTCACTGAACTCATTAAATGGAGATGAGAGCTTAACAAAATTGGATGGAGTTGAGAAGGACGTATCGATTTTTCCATTAATCAGGTACTTGATTTTATTATATTCAAATTCGATATTCATTTGTTTACTTGGGGAGGAAAGTTCATAATTAGAAACTATTTTAAATATCTCAATATATTTAAATGGCGTCTTAATACAAATATAAAAATCATCCATATTCAAAGATGCCTCCACACAAAAAATGTATTTCCCAATCATAATTTTCATTTTTCCCTCTCTAGCTGCAGGTATCAGTTTGCCTTCAATTCCAAATTCTTCATAGTTTTCAAATGGGGTTAAGAACTTTATTTTGACTTCGTTGTCATCGTATTTACTTATGATTCCAGCAGAATATTCTTTTGAATTTTTAATAAGGGTAATAAATGCTTCAGTTTCAGAAAGAACCTTTGTCTTTAACTTGTACTCAAAACCGTTTACCTCATTACCAGGAAGAGAAGAATATATTTTAATAAATCCATGATTTAGACTGCCCAACATCCCTTCAACAGAGTATTTTATTTTCTGCTGATTATTTTCATATTCAAAACCGGCTTCCTTTTTCTTAGAAAGAATATCATAAAAGACGTTAAATAAGTAAGATTTATCATTATTTAAATCCATTGTTAATTTAATATTTGATTTATTTGGAGATATCTGAGCAAAGCCACTCATATCTGTATGATCTTTGTTTCTATGAATGTATATTTTACCACTTACAGAATCATGATTTATATCATATTCTCCTCCAAGAGCAAAGTAAGAGAAATCTTCAAATGGAGTGCTAATTTTCACAAATGCGTTGTTTGGTTCTAACATATAACTAACTGAAAATTCTAGTTCGTTGAATCCACGTTTAAATTTTAAAACAATTTTATCTTTTGATATTTCTCCATTTACAACTAAGATATCAAAAAAAGAGAGAGGTACATAAGATTCTAGCTTGTATCCATTTTCTTCTTTAACAAGTTTTCCTTCAAATCTATAAATTGCCTCTCCTTTTATGATATTTCCAAAAATGAGAGTCTCACCATTTTGACCATGATATTTACTATTAATTAAGAATCTTCTGTAATTTTCGAAAGGTGATTCAATTGCAATATTGAGTTCACTAGCTGTTATTCTACCTTCAATATAGTATTTTTCAACAAGGCAACCTCGTTTGCTGTCTAACAATATATATTTGGTTTCCTTTTCCAAATCATAGGATAGTTGTATATCAGTGTTCTCTATATCAAATATAGGGAAATTTAGATTTAAAGACTCCGAACCTGATGTTTTCGCTAGATTAATATGAGTGGACAGTTTTGAAATACTTTCTCCAAGCTCTAGTAGGAAATTAACAGATTTTTCATCTCCCAAAGATCCTCCAAGAATGAATTTGATACTTTTATATTCGTCATAAGGAGTTAAGATGTCTATATTTATATTTGGAATAATAGAGTTATCATCAATATTACCAGAAAATTTAAAGTTGTTTTCATTTAACTTTACAGCAAGAGATATTTCAAGCTTTTTATTCTGGTAGACATAACTTCCCTTCACATCTATATTTTTAATTAGTTCCATTGGAGTAGATACCTTAAATCTCAAATTACTTTTAGACATATCTAGCATGACAGAATAATCGGCTTCGTTATCTTCATGTCTTACGATTAAAGAGACATTATATGGATTCTTCCCCAACAAAATATTAGATTCAACCGAGAACCTTGTCCATTTTGGAATGTTTGAAGCATTGAGAACATAACTGTAAAATTTTTATAATCCTTGCTTGTTGCTTTTAATACTGATTCAAATTTTTGATCATTTATTCTACCATTAATTTTTACAGATGTTTTTTCCATAATTGCCTGAAGATAAATCTTTTCAATTTTTTCCCATGGAGATTGCAAGTCAACTAATATCTCACTCAGAGGTGATAACTGAAATTCTACCTTTAAATCTTTCCCTCCAATGTTACTGTTGAAGTGCAATTTAAAATCGGATTTATTTTTACTGAATTTTACAGATATAGAATTATCTTCGTATCCACTGTAAGGAAATTGAAGAGCAAAATGGATTTCGCCTTCTTTAATGTCATAACTAAATTTCCCATTAAATTTGATGAAAAATGATTTGCGAGAGAATATGCCTATGAGTTCTCTATTTTTATCAACCTTCACATACAATGCTCGCCACTCCGAAACAGTTTTTCTATCAGTCCTTTTATTTAGACATTATACTCTTACAATCTTAAATTTTTTATGCCCCTATCCATTTCCTAGATATTAAATTGTCCTACTCATCATCTAAAGTATAAGTCCTCATATTATATACGTCAAAATGTAATTTTATCTTATATATTATTAAATAAATTAAATAATGCATGTATATTTTATTATTGATTAATGTTATGGATCATATATATATATTATGCTAATAAAAAATGAAAAAAATTTATTTAAATATATTATATAATTTTGATAATATTGTATATAATAATTCAAAATGTTAAATTATTTAATAATAAATAAAATTAATTATGAATTCCAGAGTATATATATTAAATGTAAGATAGATACTTATTGAAGTCGAACTATAGACTAATCTTGACGATACATCCAGTATATTCCAGAGACATCGATATTAAGTAACATTATACACGACGACCATACACTGCATATTTAATAACGCATTACCATATATATAAATTTAATATATAATATATACATATGAATTATATAAATCTAATTTGAATTTTAGCAAAAATCAAAGAGTCGAAACTAATGAAATAATTTTCTAGTACATAACTTTGATAAATGTCTCAATATTAAAATAATAAATTATAATTAATTTATTGATATCATACCTTTATCTGAGTAAAAGTTTATATGGAATATAAATTATATAGTTAATTTTGAATATTTCTTCCGAAATTCTTATATTAATATTTAATATAATATATTAATATTAAATATAATATATATATATATATATATAATACTCAGTTATATAATATTTAATTATAATATATAATATATATATTAAATATTATATATTATAATAATAATTAATTATATATATATAATAATATAATTATAAATATATAAATTAATATTAATATATATATATATATATATATATATTATAATATATATAAATATATTGATTATAATAATATATTATATATATATATATTTAAATTAATTAATATATATTATTTAATATATAATTAATAATATATAATATTAATATTTAAATTAATATATTATATATTAAAATATTTATTAATTAATATATTAATAATTATATTAAATATATATATTTTATAAATATATATATTATATATATATAATATAATAATAATATATTTATAATTACATATATTATTAAGTAATATTATTAATTAATAATTATAATATATAATTATATATATATATATTATTTAATTATTACAAATAATAAATTAATTATATATATATATATATATAAATATTAATTTATAAATATATTATTTAATATATATATTTTATTATATTAATTAATATTATTAAATTATATTATATAATTAATATATTAATGTATATTAATTATTATATATTTATATTAAATTATTAATTAATTATAATATATATATATATTATATTAAATATAATAATATATTATAATATAATATATATAATATATATTAAATATAAATTATAATATAATATTATTTAATATTAAATATATATATTTTATAATCATAGAGTCACTCAGTGTACGTATGGATAAGCTAAAGAAAAATTAGAAGCGGAGGAGTTGAATAAGAGGAAGTGGCAAAATATGAGGTATAGTAGTGGCTATAGAAAAGTTCTAGGAGAGAAAGAAAGCTGGTCAATAAATATATATATGTTATATAATATATATTATTCTTATTATCGAACTGGAGAGAGCATGGAATCAGAATAATAGGTCGAGTTCTACTTGGTACCTAAGACGGTTTATATTTTGAGGTATGTTGAGAGATGACTATTAATGGGCCCGAGAGTATCGTCGAAAGATTAGTATATATACAATTGCGAAGTACAAAATGGAAAGAAGTCTATTTTTGAGATAATTATTGTGAGAATAACATAAATGGTGACTTCGAGCGGGCAGTGAGATATAAAAATATAATTAGGTTGTGAATTATAAATTAAGAGTCACTCTAATGAAGAATTGAGTTGGTATATGAGAGAATTAAATCATGTAACGTAAGAGCCGTGCAAAGTCAGTGTGATATAGATACGATAGGGGTTATGAATGCTAGAGCAAGAGAGCTTGGAAAAGAAGTGAGAAATAATAACTATTTGTGACCATGGAGGAGATATTGAAGAATATGAGTCAAATTGAGAATGTTTCAGTTAATAGAGATTTCCACAACGGAATGGGTAGAGAGATAGTATGGAGTAACATTCTCTTATTAACTCAGACTCCTTGTGCAGACCCAACCTTTTATCGCTCACTCTAACAGATCCTCTCACGTACTCAATTCGTGAAAGAGAGGAAAAGTCGACATCGTAAATACATACACTCCTGGTGTAGAGTTTAGAGGAAATCTAAATTTAAGAGTAGGCTGATTGGGTAATAAGATAATCATGTTAGCTTGATTGAAAATAAAAAATTAGCTGGAGAGTATTGAAGTAGCTTGCTAGGAAATACTGATAATCACTTCATTTGATGCTATTTGTAAGGATTAATATAGAGTGAACAGGGGAGGTTGTGTTGGATTAGGGAGTGGATGAGGATGGAGAAGTAAGTGATCCGGAGTGTTTGGGCGATATTGTCGAAGAGCAGTCAATAATATGTCCTTTACCATTCGTTTATAAAGGTCAGCTAATATGATGGGGACGCAGGGCAATTGTGTAAACAATAATAGTATATAATGAAGAAGCAAGTCTCTTTCTATGTCGTGACTTACACTTTGTCTGAGGTATAAATGTCACGCAATGATATGGAGAGGTAAGATATGTTATAAATGAAATTAGTAAAAATATTAGAAATAGGTAGAAAAATATATAAGCAGAGCTGTAAAAAAAATTATTGAAGAATCCATATGTATCTCAGCGCTCTGTGCACATCGCAAGACTAATATGTAATATTGTGTAGGTATTTAAACCAATGTATGTTTTCGCTAATATGGCCGAATTAGTTCAAGCTACCAAGCACAACCTGAAGTGACGTTTATCTGAGCAAACACACGCAAATAGGCTGGTAACAAGTGATTTTAGCAGTTAAAGGTAAGACATGATTAGCTTGTGAAAGACTCAAGGATAACTTCATTACAACGACATCACACCACCTTTCAGAATACAATGAGGATCAAAATAGAGATCATAGGGAAGAAAGAAGTGCGTGTCTCTTTGACGTTAGACTTAGATCGAGGACCTTCATATGTTTAGAAACTGTGAATAAAGCATAAAAATTGAATTTTCGTGTATATCACCTAAATCAGAAAGCAGATAGACTGAGCTAGGAGAGTCTCCCAGTGAGCTTTAGGGAGAAACTAATATGCAAGTTGCGAAAGGTCAGAAACTTTTTGAAATAAAGGACAAAAGATAAAAAGAAATTGTAACACTCCCATACATTTACGTTTGAAAATGTATAATTGCAATTCAGACAGTTAGGCATAGAGACGAACACGTCGCTATGAGTGGATAGGTTTGAGATGACAAGTACAGAAAGTGTATATTATTTTATAAAGAGAGGTATTGGTATATTCTGTATGTCTATTTTCATGACACGGTATAAATGCACTCTTTGAAGGTATCGTTGACACACATTCTTCGGTAGATGATTTGGCAACCTGCGGTAATGTGCTGTCCTGCCAGAAAAAAATCTAAAAAGGGAGAGTGTATTTTTATTTTAGCCTTAGACTCAACTAAAGTGTTCTCTAAAGTAAATATTGTAAAATCCAGAAGTAAGGCCTGATTTTATCTCTGATGTAATAGGAGGCCTATGTTGTATACTTGTTCCACGACTCACTGAGATAATGCGCGTTATAGCTCTCATCAAATTTTAATTCTCGCTAGAGATTGTGTTACCACTCATATCTCTTTATAGGGAGGTCGTCAAGAGGAATGGTTCCTGAGTTATGTGATGTTATGATGAGACGATTTTGAGTTATGCCAGAATTAGATTTGGATTGGTGATAAACTTTTAACAGAGGGTTGGAATTAGAAGGATGCGAGAATTAAGTGTCTGTTAGGTACGCACAGTAGACAGAGAGATTCTGAAAAATGATTCAATAGGGGATTGCGCAGAGTAACATTTATGTGTTATGCATATTATGAACCAGAGTTGTAAATTTTCTTTAATTCTTGATTCCTTTTCATCATTCCATGTCAGCTGTGATAATATTGACCCAGAAATAAATGTGTAGGTAAGCTGAAACGCCCTGTATTCAGAATGAGTGAATAGAAGTAGTAGAATTTTTTGGCACTGTAAGTTGTGATATTATAGTGTATCGCATACCTTGAGCAAATGGTTGAATGATTAAAGTTTTCAGCAATTAACCAATATTTTAATACGGGTGTAGAAGAGAGAATTTTCGTATTATATAACTATATATTTGTGAAGTAGAATTACTCGAGCAAACCATATTCTTACTGTGTGAGGGATTGGCTCGAAGCAATTGATGACTGATTGACAGAGAGTATAGTGTCGCAGTCGAGGTGATGAAATAGGACAAGAGTATGATTCCGAGTTGAATAATTGACAACCGAGATAGATTAATAGCGCTTTTCTACTGTCACATCTGCACGTGAGCTATAACTCATATGAAGGGCAAAGGACTCAGGCTGGAGATAAGGATTTCAGTTTTTCGCACAAATAGTATATTAAATATCAACTGTATTTTAATTGTAAAGAAAATCAGACAACATATATATGACGTTTAGTGATTGATTCAGCGCACAATACAAAATTTTGAAGTTTGAAATCCTTGTCTACAGAATGACCTGTCAGAGATAGCAAAGAATATCTTGATTGAGTATCTGATCTTTCGTTGGTGGAGAAAGCTAAATGGAACGATTGATAGAGGGTATTAATTTTTAAAATTTAGTTTTAACGCAGTTATGCATTTTCAAGCAAATAATATCTTTGTAGTATTTTTTATGACGTAGAGGGGATAAAGGAACCTCTTCTTTCATTTGTACAAAGTCAAGATCTTCAACATGAAAAAACGGAACATCTTTTGTGTTTTTTCGTTTTATGTTCCAGTATCTTTCTATTTCCTACAGAAGTTTCAAAATTAATCTGCTTCCTCTTAAAACTGATGTTGAAGATCTTTTCCTGTTTTTATCCGCCATCTTTTCTCCTTCTTCCATGTTCATAATCTTATTTTCTTCATTCTAATTGCTCTTTAGATATTTTCTAAACATAAATGTCATTCTTCCTTTCCAAGAATAAAGTGCATATTCTCTTGATAAATGAAAATAAACGTTGTTGACCAAAGAATAAAGGATTGCAAAAGTATGCTAGCAGTCCCTTGCCATCAGATCATTTGATGATGTGATGAGCAGTATTTCGAAATCAAATCCATAAGCCACAGACAGAATGAAGACGCAAAAATAAGTAATCTGCTTTGCAGTTGGCCTCGAGAGTATCACTATACGCGACTCACACGTATAAGTCTAATCGAAATATAGCAGGGAGAGAGAGAATGTCAGTCGACACATAAGAGCTTCTAAGGTGTGAGCTAAAGTCGAGCTTATCGCGAGGTGGAGCCAGACACGAGTCGTATCACAGAAGTAACCGTCTTCGCGGAAAGTGTAACGATTCAGTTCTGAGAGATTATCAGCATAAATGCACCCGCTAAATTATCGCTGAACAGGATGTGAACAAGTTCACTGTTTTATACTATCTGAATGGAATATCACGGCAAGATTGCTCACAGTGCAATTGGGACATGATGCAAAAATCATGAGTATATGGACTAAGGTAAATATTATTATTATATATATAATATATAATATAGGGATAGTGATGGGATATTATATGAACAATAATAGATAGAGAAAGCGGAGGTTATGGCTATCATATCAAATTATATACTGAAGTATAAGACAATATATATATATATATATGGATAAACTCGTATAAATGATAACCTTGTACTTATTATATATGAGGATAAGAGGTAATATGTAAATGATATATATATATATATTACATAATCTTGTATATGCATGTACATATATATCATTACTATATAATATATAATATACTAAATATATATATATAAATACTATATATATATATATTATTATAATATATATTTATATAATATATATATATATATATTTTATATAATATTTAACGGCTTCGTTAGGAGTAGGAAGATTGACTTATTCGAGCTCGTAGAGGAGACGCCTGGTTATCAAATATCCTCCCGACGTAAGCAGATCAATTGATTTTTTCTATCTCACTTAGGGGAGCAAAGAATTTAAAACATCGGGCTGACGAATCATACTTATGGTGGCGGTAGGCTTGGGAGTAGCCGGTCTTTAAAAGTTCGATTTTCTCATGTATCCTTACACCTGTGTTATATCCCTCTGTAAGATAAGGTAGAATTTGAGTACACGTTTATAAATATAAGTGAGTATATTATATATATATATAATATAATATAATATATATATATATATATATATATATATAATATAAATACTACTATATATATATTTATACCTTATTATATTATTTTTTATAATATATACTTATTATTTGCCCAATTATATATATATATTACTATTAAACTTCATTATATATAATAATTATATTATTTATTAATATCTTAATTTATATTAAGAATAGCAAAGTATATTTATCAAATGATTTTGTAGGTCAGATCTGTGTGGTAATATTATCATATAATATAATATAATATATATATATAATCATAATACAAAAATAATAATTTTATAATTTTATATTTTGTTATTACACTTTACTAATTTTATGAAGATTTATAAATTTTCTTTATATATATATAATATACCTATATATATATATATACTATATACTCTTATACTATACATTATTCTGAGAAGCGAGGTATCAACTTTATAATGTTGAATATTTATCTATTTTTTTAATATCTTATTATAGTCGTCAGATATTCAAAAGCCCGAATGTTCGAATTTGTTAGTATATAATATAAAATAAATATAATTTGAAATATATGTTTTAGTATATAAGTTTTTCTTCATATAATATATTTTCTCTACTATATAGTATAAACTATAAATATTATATATATCTTATATATATTTTAATTAATTGAAAAACCTAATATTATTATACTACTTTCCCTATATATACGTATTATTATATACTCTTACTTATCGTTATATTTATAATTCTCTTATATATACTACTATCTTCTAAATATATAATATCAAATTTATCTCATATTTACTAGTTATCTCTATACGTCAATGTAATTAACTACTAGTAATAAAATATATAGTAATTTACCTATAATCATTAACTATATAATTATATTAACATATATATATATAAAATTATTGATAATAACTCCTATACATAGTAAAACACTGAAGCAGCTGTAAGATATTCTTATATTATGAACTATAATAAATAATTAATCTCATTTTGAACATTGATTTGGTTGTAGCATATTATAAATATATAAGTAGTATATATATAATAGTATGGATATATTGATATATTATATATATATGATAATAATATATTATTATATAGGGTATACATAATATATATATACCAAGTGAGGTTACAAAAATGGTAAAAATTAAATATAAACAATTAAAAATATTATACATTATTTATTTAATTTAGATTAATATAAATTATATTATTTAACTTGATTATTATTTATAATTTATATTATATATTTATTAACCTTATTATTATTAAAATATTATTTTAATTACTGTACTTTTTAATTATAAATATTTAATATTAATATTATTAATTATTTATATAATATTATTATATAATTTATTTTTATTATTTTTTTTTTTTTTTTTTTTATTTTTTTTGGAAAAAAAAATTTAACAATTCAATAATTATTATAAAAATTTATTTATTTTGATAAAATTTATTAATCGGAAATTTTAAAGACGTATTCTCTCTCGAATTAAGTAATCATTTATATCATACATCCTCTTGAAAAATTTAAAATTATATTATGAGAAGAAAATTATTTGAATGTCTTTCTTACATGTTGACAGCTAAAAGCTAGTACTTTCTGTTTAAATAATTAAATTAATTTACTTTAAATTTATGCAATAATTATAATTTTATATATGTATTAAAAATATATATTGTAATATGATTAAAATATATAATTAATATATAAATATAAGATATAAATAAATAATTTAAATAATTAATTATAATAGAAATAAATTATAAATAAAATATATTACAATAATATAATATATAATAAAATTAAATAATTAAAAATAATATAATAAATAATAAACAAATATTCAAATATAGAAAATATATAATTAATAATATAATATTAAATTGAGATATATTTTGGTGATAATTATTTTAGAGAAAATTGTTGAATTTAAAATAATATTTACTTAATATATATAAATAACGAAGGCATATTTTGAATAAATAAAAGAGATAGCAACTAAATATTAATTAAATAATATCCTAATAAATAACTAAAAATAGTAATAATAATATTGATAATAAGTTTAGCTTTATACATAACGTTCCACCCATGAATAATAATAATAATAATATTAATATAATAACAAAAAACTCAAAATAAAAAAAAATTTACATCAATAATAATTAGAGCAATTAACAAATACGAAACCAAATACAATAATAAAAAGTAATTTAATAATAATTAATAATAAATAATATAATAATAATAAATAATAATAATATAATAATAATAATAATAATATAATAATAATAACAATACAATACTATAAGATTTAGATACATAATAAACCTGTTAGATAAATAGATCTTGTAAATTGAAAATTATACAATAGTAATTTAATTGTTAATATAATGTTGAAATGAAAATATATAACAATACACTTGAATACATAAAAATATAAAATCTGGAACTAATAATAATAATAAGTGATGAGCAAATTAATAACAGGCATAATATAATAATCAATAATAATGTATATATATAGAGTAATAATGATAATAATAATAATAATAATAATATATAATTATCCTATAATAATGTAATATAATAATATTAATTATTATTATTTTATTATTAATATTATTATTCTCAATCTTATTTATTATTTATTAATAATTATTATTTTACTTTATTATATTGTGATATTACAATACAGTAGTAATTAGTTATTTAATTAACTATATATATTATATAGTATAAAAAATTCTTCGGGTCTGGTTCCACCCAATAAAATATTTACCAGTTTGAGCATACTTTATATTGATTAATTTGATTATTTAAGTCACAGATGTTATTCATAGTTATATTTATTTTTATTTTATTTATTTTTTTTATAATTTTATCTTAAAGTTATCTGTATCACGGAATTTAGCATTAACATTATATTAATTATTATTATTATTCCACTGATTTAATTATAATTATCATTTATGTACTTAATTTTTTATTATTATTATGATTATAGTTCTTAAATTTAAACTGAAATTAGTGAGGTATAGTGATTATTTATAATTATTTGTATATTAAGTATACTACTATTATATTAATTATTTATTACTTATTATTGTATTTAGTAGTACATATTACATTCAGTATTTATTACTTATTAGATCGTTTTGTTAAATAGATTAGTTAATTTGAATATTAGAATAATATTATTATAAAGAATACTTATTTATTATAATATTAATTTATAATTATTATTATTATATTAATTATAATGGCTGAAATATTGTGAAAATTTGAAATAAAGGATGTCAACTTTTTTCATGAGATGACTTGGAATATTGATACTTTGTTTCAAAAAGATAATACGCTACTTTAATAAATAATTATTATAATAAATTTTTATCTATTTATATATTAAATATATTATAGGTATTTTTGCGATTAAAAAAATGGTTTATTTATAATTTATAACGTATAGTTAAAATAATTTATATATCAAAGATATATATATAATTTTTATAAAGTAATGAGAGCGGTATTTAATTTTTTCGAAAAAAAAGAAAAAAATAATATATAATAATAATAATATTAATTTAAAATAATATATATAATTTAAAGTGATTTATTATACTCATATATATAATAATAGTTTAAAAATAATTATATAAATAAAATAAAATCATATAAATATTATATATATTCTTAAAATTGGGTAATGAATTTAAGAAACCGGAACGACATTGATTATTTTAATTAGTTTTATTCAACTAAATAATAAGATATAATTATAATTAAATTAATACCTAAGTTAATGAATGTATAGTATATATATATAACCTACGGTATATATTATTAGTCATAGACATTGATAAACTGCATTTTCTCATAGTTAAAATACTATACTTATATTTTTAGTTTATAGATTGCTTATATATATATTAATTATATATGATATATATATATTATACGTTTATATACTTACATTACGACAAATATAATTAGTAAATAATTATAATGAATTTATATTATTATAAGGTAATGGATATATCCAGGCTATTTAATTATAAATATTATTAAGACATTATTATAAGAAAATAAAATTACTATCAGAATATATAATATATATATATAAGTACTATAATGTAGGTAAATATATGTATATATATATAACTCACTATATATAATATATATATAATATAATATATAGTACTATATAGTTTATTATAATATATAATAATTGTTTATATTTGAATTATAATATATATTTTTTTTTTTTTTTTTTTTTTTGAAAAAAATTATCTAAAAAATATAAATATTCTTATTGATAAAAATTAATATGTACAACGAGGTAAGTAAAAAACGTATGCCGTCGCAAATTAAATCATATATATTTCAAAATAATATGGTATCATGTGTAAAAGCATTTTAATTTGGAGACACAAAATATTTTTGATGATTCCGTTTCGTATATGTTATTGACATGAAGAGAATTTGCTTTAGTTCTATAAGGATAGTTAGCTATTAATATTCTTATAATAATAAAATTTAAATTTTGAATTATCTTCACCTTATCACTAAAAATAAATACTCGTCTAAGTAATATTTAATGCATAATCATATGTTATTTGCCCCAGTTTATCACATAAATAATTAATAATAATAATAATATAATAAATAAGATAAAATGAATAAATGTACTTCGTACTAAGTACATATTTAATCGTATCATAATAAATAATAATAATTATAAATGATAATAAAATAAAGCTTAAATTTCTGTAAATAATAAAAATAATATAAAATAATAAAAATAAATAATATAATAATAATAATAATAAATATTAATAATTATAATAATAATTAATAATTACAATATAATTAAAAAACTTCATTTACTATGCACTTTAATAATAAAGAAAATATATCATAAATATAGTTTGCATTTCTAACATCCAGACACAACGACTAAAAAAAGTATTTAATAATTAAAATCTCATTAAATAGTAATTTAATAATAAATAATAAAACATTTAGGAGAGTCCATTCAAATTAGAGGATAATAACATCCCACCTATATAATAATAATCCGCAACATGAACTAGATACATAATTATAATCTGACCTAATGGAATAACAACCTAACTTATAAATTTTATATATAATATTTTATTTAATTTATCTAAATTGTGTCAAACTTTAATTTATTATTGAGACATTCAAATAATACATCAGAATAAAATATTAATAATTGAAAATATAGAGGATGCAAAATAATAATAATAATAATAATAATAATAAATCACATAACATAGATAATATATATTATTTTTTTATATTTCAAACTATATAATTACAATTAATATAATAATTAAAATAATAAATAATAATAATAATAATTACAATCCTATTATAATACATCAATAATAAGATTTATAATCAAATATATCTAAGAGATATTAACAAAAGATAAATTAATAAGATAATAAATAAATCATAAATTATAAATTAAATGAAATGAAATTACCTAATGAATAAATAATATATAATATAAATTAAATAATAAATATAATCATAATAATAATAATTCGAAATTTAAAAATTTGTACGTATTGCATCAATAAATAATAACAAAAATTACGGTCAATACAAAGGTACTTCCTGAGAAATTAGCCAAATTATGAGTTGAATATTTTATTAATTGATATTGATCCACATTTAATTATATATTAAATTTAGAATAAAATAAAAAAAATATACCTAACAGACTAGCCTTTAAAAATGCAGGAAAGAGAGTATATTTAATTTATATTGATAATATTTGATTTATATTTAAGTTTCATTTGCTCAACAAGATCTAAATCGAATAATTAATCAATACAGTAATAATAAGTAAATATAAATAATAATATAACACATAATAATTGATAATAATTTTTAATATAATTGTGATGAATAATTAATAATTAATAATGCAATAATTTTAATTATAAAACATTCCGAAATGAAAATTTGTGAAATCGATTTTTAAGAATAATGAATTGAAATTAGAACAAAAGAGAATACGAATGGCTTTTCTTTTATTCGAGCATATAATACCTATCTTGTCTTTTCTTTGAGAACTCCTTTACCTCGAAGAAATTATTCACTTTAAATTAATTTTCTCCTTTTATAATATATTTTGTATTCAAGTTAACTATTTAAATTAATATTTTAATATTTATTTATAAAATTTTTAATTCATTATTTTTTTCGTGTATATATATTTTATTTTCATTAATTAATTAAGTTTCTTAGACTTTAAGAAAATGATTTTTTATTAGCAAATATTTAGTTTCTTTTGTTTTACTTAGGGAATTATTTTTTAATTTCACATTTTTTCATATTTCTCTCCATCTCTCTCTAACCAAATTCGGTTCTGTATCGGAAAATGTCGAGGGAAAGAATGTTTAAAGATCATGTTTGACATTGTAAAGCAAAGTATGTATCGAATGAGATTACGAATCTCTTGAAAATAATCAAAATACAAGTAAAAAAAATTCAAAAAAAATCACAAATTGATTCTTTTAAAAAAAATCTTTTTTCCGATCTCAACTCAATAATAATAAATAACCAATAAAGCACATCCACCTGCTTGAAATTAGGTAACCGAAAAAAAAAAAAGAATACATACTTTTACCACCAACGAAGATCGGAAAAAAATCATAAAATAAAAAAAATAAAAAAATAAATAAATAAATAAATAATATAAATTTTTTTATCTAAAATAATCATACCTAACCACTTGATGAGATCTTGTAAAGAAATACAACAATAATCTTTATAAGAATTTGAAGCTACACAAATACTTATAAACTAATTAGTCTCATAAATGATGAATCATTATATGAAAGTTTAAATGAATTAATATTAGCATATTCAAATCTTTGTTATACCTATATAATTAATATAATATAAGAACCGAATATATTGTCAGTTTTCCTAGATAAGTCAAAATCACAACGGATACATACTACACCATACTTAATCTAATCTTGATATTTTCAAACTTTTTACTATATGAGGCCGTTCAACCCTCTTATAATTTTCCAGAAACGATTCAATGGTAAACAAATTATATATATTTTGAGAAGTCATTTCTTTTAGTATCTCTATATTACTTTCTATGTTTTTTTCCACAAATTTCACATCTCTCAAACTTAATGAATTTCACAAGGAGACAATATTTTTCTGGCCAAGAGGCAAAAAAAATTGCACATTTTTTTTAATTTTTTGATCTTTTCTATCTTTTCCTAACAATATAATACATCACGCGTTTCTAATATTTTTTCGTTTACTGATTCTCGATTTTCTCTTCTAATTTCCTTTCCATTAATTAACATTCAAGTTGTGCTTCCATTCTTTTTTTTAGCTTCCTTTATTTCCTTAACTATCTTTGTGTTTCCTTTCTATCCTTAACAAACTTACTACTTAATTTTTTTTCTTCACGTTTTCCTTTTTTTTAGTTTCAAAGTTTTTATATTAACGTTTCCTCCCGACTTTTCATTACACAGATAAGCATCCATTCTTTAGATCTATTTACTTTCACCATTCTAAAAACTTTCCTTTTATTTGTAAAATCTAACTCCAATGTTAATCATTTTTCTATTTTATATTTTATTACTACTATAATCATTAATGAAATATATATTTATATGAATATCAAATATAATATAATATATATATTATATATATCTTTCTTTATAATATATTATTGTATTAATATATATATATGATATATATTATATTCCTTAATGTTATTATATACATTATAAATTATATAAATTCATATTTATATATATATACTACCAACAATTCTCTATTACTTAAAAACTTTCTTATACTATTTCTTTATTGACTTTCATTCTTACTTTACACACTTATTCACTTCTATATCTCTTCTTTACTTTGTATCATATATCCTTCTATTACACTATTTAATATCTACTATTCTTATAACTTATAATCTTATCATTTATAATACTCTTATCTATTTATATCTACATTTTATATTATAATCTTTATCTTTTTACTATATATAATTTATATATTTATATCATCATCTACCTTTTCACTTATATACTACTATTATAATATATATTTATATTATGATATTATTATATTATGCCCAGGATTATAACTATTTTCATTATACGTTATTCTTATATAACTTATTATATATACTATTATTATATATATTATTATATAATAATAATAATCTTTAAAACTTTAAATTTAATTTATCTATATATATATTATTTATATCATTCTTCTTCTTCTTCCTTCCTCCAATTACTTATCCTTTATCTCTTGTATATCATCTATTATATATCGATGATATATACTTACTAGTTCATATAATATAATATTATTAGCGCGATTCCGATTTTATTACTATAAGATAATCTATATAGTCCATATGTCATATATAATATGAACCGGCTACTATATATAGCTTATACCCTTATTATATTATATACTTTTTACCATTGCTCGTGGCTTAAATCCAGCGTGGGGCTAGGCTCAGGCACACTATATTCGACGTTTTCTTGATACTATATCTATTCTTTATACTTATAGATATATATAATCTTATATATTACTATATTTATACTTATATATTATATATAGTTATTAATATAATATTGACGGTTTACTCATATATATATATATCTTCTTATATATATATATCTTATTATAATATATTATAAATATTTATACTATATTTACTTATATAACCCACATTAATTATTTTAACCTCTGGACTTTATGTTTTAAACGGATATGATACTTAAAAATGCTTCTGTCTTTAAAACATTTCGGCGTGTGGCCATGGTCGGCACTTTAATCGTTTATCAGCCCCCTTGCAATCCTGGATACGCCAACTGTAAATTATATATAATATATATTATATATATATATATATATATATATATATAAATATATAATATATATATAAATATCTATTATATATATATATATTATATATATATATATATATAAATATATATATCATATATATATTCTTACTTTCATGTACTCACTTTAATGTTCTCACTTTCATGTTCTCACTTTTATATTCTCACTTTAATGTTCTCACTTTCGTAATCTTACATTTACTCTTTCAGATTCTTTTCTGAAAGCCTTTTACATTTCTTCATTCAACATTCCTACTTCCACATTCTCATTATTTAACTTCTTTTTCTTATATACTTGTATCATATATTTATTTGTTCACATTCTGAATATTTACTTTGTCAATTCTCTGTCAAAACTTGTATAAAATTTTTATTGTATATTTTAGAAATTTACTATCTCAATTCTCTGTCAAAATGCTTATAATATGTTATTTTTGTAGATTTTCAATATTTACTCTGTCAATTCTCTGTCAAAACTCCTATGATAAGATTTATGTTGTAGATTTTAAATATTTACTCTGACAATTCTCTATCAAAACTAGATAGATTTTTAGTATAGATTTTAAATATTTACTCTGTCAACTCTCTAATCAAAATTCGTATTATAAGATTTTATTTTATCTTTTAAATATTTTGTCAGTTCTTTGCTAAAACTAGTTAAAATAATATTTTACTGTAGATTTTAAATATAAACTCTAACAATTCTCTGTCGAAACTCCTATAATAAGAATTTTATTTTAGAGTTTAAATATTCTCTGTCAAAACACCTATATTAAGAGTTTTATTTAAGATTTTAAATATTTTATTCTTTTAAATCTCATAAATAATATTTCTATTTAAAAATTTTGTTTTGTCAAATCTCGAATAATAAGATTTTTATTTGTATATTGTTCTGTCAAAATTACAATAAGATTCTTATTGTAGATTTTACATATTTTACTATATCAAATCTCATATCAAAATATCTTTAATTAAATATTTTTAAATATTACATTGTGTCAAATCTCTTATAATAAGATTTTTATTATAAAATTAAAAATATTTTGTTTCTATAATGAGTTTATTTTGTTAGTTTATTAACAAAATGTTAATAATAATAATAATAATAATAATAATAATAATAATAATAATAATAATAATAATAATAATAATAATAATAATAATTAATGAATAATAATAATAATAATAATAATAATATAATAATAATAATTATAATTATAATTATAATTATAATTATAATTATAATTATAATTATAATAATTATAATAATGATAATGATAATGATAATGATAATGATAATGATAATGATAATGATAATGATAATGATAATGATAATGATAATGTGAATGAGATAATAATTAATAATAATATGAATAATAATAACAATAATAAATAATAATAATAATATTAATAAGTAATAATAATAATAGAGTAATAATAAATAAATAATTAATATAATAATATAATATAATAATAATAATAATGGACAAAAATAATACTTATCTTAGGATCATTATAAAAACAAAGAATAATAAGAATAATAATTAGTTAAAAAGAATAATAATAATAATAATAATAATAATAATAATAATAATAATAATAATAATAATAATAATAATAATAATAATAATAATAATAATAATAATAAAAATAATAATAATAATAATAATAATAATAATAATAATAATAATAATAATAATAATAATAATTATAATAATAATAATAATAATAAATAATAATAATAATAATATATAAATTAATTCAATAATAATAATAATTAATAATAATAATAATAATAATAATAATAATTATAATAACGTACGCGTTAAACTTTAATATGAATGATTTGTATTTTTGTATACACAATCAGATTTAATCCATTCAGCTTTAATAAAAAGAATAACTTTTTCACATTTTTGAAACTTCACCAAAATTATCTCAATAATTTTTTTTTTCTTAATAATTTTTGACCTGAAAATTAACAATAAATTTAATTCTTAATACCTTATGACTTTAATTAATAGATATTGCTTTCCCTTAAGAGATAATTGCTCTTCACTTTTATACAATCATATAACTACCTATTAGTTATATGTTCAATGTAGCGAAGATGACATTTATGAAGGAGATATTCCTATACTTAAAAAAAATATTAGATCTTATGATTTTATTACTTTTAAAAGGGTTATTATAATGACATTTCAAATCGCTTTGATAAAAATTATTGAATTCAGTTTCAAAATTAGGTAATTTTGATTTTTTTATTATTATTATTTATAAAAAGTTAAAAAAAATATTCTATTAAATTATAAAAAACAATTGACAGAATATATTACTGATGTTTTTCTTTTTCTTTTTTACGTTAAGCTAACTTATTACCTCTGCCGTTTTTGGCTTATAATTAGCAGGTTGATACGTGATATATATATATAATAGTATAATATAAGTATATATATGAAAAGAAAGATAGAAGTAAATGAAGATAAAGATAAGATATATAAAGAAGAGAAGAAGAAGAAGAAGATAGAAGAAGAAAAGAAGAATGTAAGTAAAGAATGAAAGTAAAGAGAAATAGATAATGAAGATGATAATGAAATAAGTAATAATAATAGAAATAAAGGAAATAGAAGAAATAGAATGAAGTGCGATAAAGATAATAGATAAGATATATATAGAATATAGAATAGATAAGTAAAGAGAAAATAGTATAAGTAAATAGGGAACTATGATATAAGTGGTTAGACTGATCCAGGAGGAGCAAGAAATTCAGATAATGTATATGTCATCGT
>JABUQX010125001.1:0-2500 GCA_015478945.1 Trachelipus rathkii
GCTTAACAATGTTTTTTACACTAAAGAAACACGCAACCACATATTGTATGTATTTTTATTGTTATTATTTTTATCAGAGTAGGCTATACTTGGATTTTTATAACATCATGGGGGCTGACAGCACTCCATCTGCGTTATTATAAAAGAATATTAATAGATTATCAATTTATTTACATAATCTGAAACACATCTTCGAATCTTTCATCCCTAAAGAACGAAACAAAGCCAAAAAAGTTATGATTTTTGCAGCATTACATTTTTTTTCTATTTTATTGGAAAATATAAACTTGGGTAATTATTTAAATAAGTGCCTCTAGAACAAGAATTTTTATGAAATCACAGCATAGACTAAAAATAGTATATTGAAGAATAAAAAATTTATTTGTTGGTATCTTTTAACTGGAAAAAAACGTTTACAGCCTGCTCAAAGTTTGGTATTTTCGCCCAATAAGGTTTCCTTATTAAAAAACTAAATGGCCCTCAAGCACTCAGTTTTGTGAGGACTATCTGTTCAAGGTTTACAAATAGATCTGTTAAGTTGTATAAGTAATAACACATATACTTAAAAACATTCATAAAACGCTGATTAAGTTTGGATCCTAAACGAGAACCCTAACCTGGGATGGGATGACGATGCCGTAAACCTAAACCTAACCTAGATGGATCTACGTTAGGTCTCGGTTTAGGACCCTACTAGTTTAGAAATTGATATGTTTTGGTTACGTATACTAAAAGCAAATCTTATTGGGACCTGAATGGATAACTAACACCTGATCTGTGAGGCGATGTCTTCACTCTTTTTTTGTATAAGTCAAAACATCGGGTAATTCTTGAGTCTTACTCAGAGGGTTGTCAACCACCGATTTCTATGAAAATTCACAGGATATACTCTAAAAATAATAATAATGAAGAATAGTGAAAACGAAATTTGTCGCTCTCTCTTTAGGATAAAAAGTTACAACCTCTCAAAGTTGTTAAAAATCCCTTATAGACTTTTCAATATTGATCGACCAGGTTAGGTCTCATTCAGGCCGCTCTAAGTCAGGTTATATAAGTTTTGTTAGGTAATACACAGAGAAAATCTATGTAGAATTAACATCTTATCATAACCTGAACTAGGAGGCCCTAAAACGAGCACGAGGCCCACTAATTTTTATTTATAAGAAAGTCTATGGGAAAATTTTTTAAAATGTTTCAGGGCTGTAGACTTTTTTTTCCTAAAAAAAGAACTGCCGATTTTCGTTTTTTCACTATTCTTCAATTATTATTTTTTTGAGTATATCCTGCGATTTTCAAAAAAAAATTTGTTTTTGTTATAATAGAATCCTATGGTTTTTTTCTACACCTTTGAGAAGCTGTAACTTTTTTCCTCTAAGGAGAGCGAACGTATTTTCCGTTTTCAACTATTCTGTATTATTATTTTTTTAGAGTATATCCCTGTGATTTTTACATAAAAATCTGGGGTGACAACCCTCTGGGTAACATTTACCGAAAAACTTGTGGAAAATGGCAACTTTGAGAGGCTGTTACTTTTTTTTCCTAAAGAGACCGAAAAAAATAATTTTTTTTTATTTTATTCATTATTATTTTTTTAGAGACTATGCTGTGATTTTATAAACATCATGTTTAGAGTCACTTACTGTGAATTCGTATCCTCCTTCAATGGACGGGCCACTTCCTTAAGAAAAAAAATAAAGAATTTTGTAGTACTTGTTTTTATTAACTAATGGTTTATAGTTTAATTACAGTAGTTGACATGATTCAGAATCCGAAGCATAGCTTCAACTTCCATTATTGAACTAAGCGCTTCATAACCGGCAGCCTAGACTATAAATATGGTCTCCTCATTATGGTAACTTCTTTTGGCCTCTCTCAAGATGCTCTCCAACAGCTTGAGCCCAACCTACCTTATGCGACCAGCGAAGCTGTCTCTTCTTAGATTAAAAATCAAAATAAATGGCGCTAAGACATATCAATTATATAAAAAAGTTAAACTATTTGCGCTTAATTGTAAGTTTTTAAAACAGTAATCCAGCTCGAAAGTCCTATCTAGGCTTTTCGCAAAATGCCGAAAGAAAAATAACATATAGGCATGGGAGCGCACGGTGAATCTCTAGTACTATCCTAAGGAAGTGTCACGGTATCGTCCAAAATTTTGTTGAAAATTTGAAAACACATTTTTTAATTTTTTTGTAGAAGAATAACAGTAAAGACAATGCAGTTGATATATATATATATATATATATATAAATATATAATATATATATTATATATATGATATATATATATATAAATATAATATATAATATATATATATATATATATATATATATATATATATATATATATAGTATATATATTATATTATAATATATATATATATATATATTATATATATATAAATATTATAATATCTAATATTTATATAGTATATTAATAGAAAATTCGAGAGAGAGAAGAGAGAAGAGAGAGAGAGAGAGAGAGAGAGAGAGAGAGAGAG
>JABUQX010125002.1:0-23051 GCA_015478945.1 Trachelipus rathkii
AAAATTGCGAGAGAGAATTAATTATTATTTGATACTTTCGTTACTTCTATAATATAATCCGTTTTAAAGGATAAACATATTAAGATATGTTTTGAACAATTATCGAGCCATCTTATTTTATTTTCTTTGTCAGTATTTATATTCTCAGAGAAAACGTTTATTAGTCTCAAGTAAGATGTATTACGATCGTTCATTTAAGTTTTAAAAATGGAGAGAACTTGTATAGTTCAAATTTTTTGCGGTAATTTTATCGCCATTAGCTGGTTTTTGATTTAGAAAGTACATTAATGAAAGACTTTAGGAATGATAAGGGATGTAGGTTTAGAACTTTCCAACCTAGTATATATATATATATATACTATTATACATATATATATAATATATATATACTATATATATATATAGATATATATATATATAACAGTAATATATATATATAGTTATATACTGATATATATTATATTATATATTATATAATATTATATAATACTATATATATATAATATTATATATTATATAATATATAAGTAATATATAATAGGTATTACTATCATATATATATTATATATATGATATATATATATATATATATATATAATATTATATTTATAATATATATATATATATTATATATATATATATATATTTATATACATACTATATAATATTATATAGTATTAGAGAGAGAGACGAGAGAGAGAGAAGGAGTGGAAGAGTGAAGATCAGCTATAGTATGAGTATAGTATAAATATATTTATTTATATTTATAATTTAAACGTTTTAACTTTTCTCTGCTTATATACATAATAGCTATATATATATTATATGGCTATTATATGATCACTCCAAGGAGCGAAATAATCAATAATTAAATTGTATCACGTGGATTTTAAATAATTTTAATAGTGCAAATACAATAGATAATATTTTATAGGTGTACAACTAGAGCCCTAAGACCTAACCTACCTAATTACTTAAATTATATTAATATCCATATCATAAACGTAACTTTACTACTTAACTACGCTAACCAATCTTAACCTAAATATTAACCTAGCCAAATATTTTACGTGAGTACAACTACAATCTATATAAATGTCACATTAATTATAATATAAATTATTATATATAATTTATAATATTATAATAATATATATACTTAATATAAATAATTATAATATATATATAATATATATATATATTAATATAATAATAATATATATATAGTTAATTTAAAATATTATTATGCCTAATGTATATAATATTAATAGTTATATATGTATCTTATTGATATATTATATATTATTATAATATAATAGATATAATTATTAATAATAATAATATAATAATATATTAATATTTATATTTTTAACATAATATATATAATATATATATATATATATATATAAATTATAATAACTATATAACGTACATACTATATATATATATGATATATGTTAAATATTTATATGTATCATTTATTATGTTATTTAAAATAAAATAAAAGAGATTTTTAATAGATAAATACTTAGAATATATGCAGTTTAGGAAGGGGAATATGAACTGTAAATATAGTTTCCAAGTAGGTTTTATAAGAACTGAAATAACATGTTAGAGAAATAAATTATCAATAGTATAAGTATATATTATTATGACAGCTACTAAGAAAAGAAAGTATAGCAAAAGGAATATAATATATGCGAGAAGATTAAGCAAATAGTAACAAGAATAAAACCCCAACAATAGATAACAATAGATAAATAGATAGAACAAGAGATAAGACCCTATATGAGAAACTAATAGAATTGAAGTGAATGAGAAAAGAGGAGAATATAGAAGAAAATACTGAATTAATCACGAAAAGTAGTGGAACGACTCCGTAATCATACTCTCATATAGAACTATGAACTTAATACATGACGTTACATTTAGTTTACCAAGAGTTATGGAGTATTAAACTATGACATAAATACGAAGAATATATAATATGCTAACTCGATTCCACAAGATTCTATTAATAATTGCATACCATCCTCTCTCCTCTCAAAAAATAATACAATATAAAAAATAAGACATAAACAATTAAAGTATAGATGCAGAAAATTAGACTCCAAGCTAAATTTCAAATATAGGTAAAACAATAATTTACTTTACAAGCAATTTTAAGGCAAATCATTAATGCTAAATCAGCCATCATACATCTTAAAACCAAAAATCTCATTTCTTCTGAACTAATATACTCCATTATCTTTCTATTATATAAGTATTGAAATAATTAGTTATTTAGTTTGGTATTATTAAAATTATTTGTTTGAATGTTAACTTTTTTTAATTTATATTAAACATGATATATATAATACCATAAAAAAAAATATAATTTCTAAAAAACTGTACTATTAATTACTGGGAGTTTATTCACATACATTCTAAATTCAATCATTCCTATTGTTATAATGTTCTATATAGATTGATATAAAATTCAAATTTAATATTACTTAAAAACTATTTTCTTCAAGAAGGTAAATTTGAATTTAGAGTTAAATTTATTTAATATTATTGTATTATATTATTGATTTTTATTATTTTTTATATATTATTTATTATTATTAATACTTTGATCTAGAATCCTATGCAATTCTTATCCAATTCTGTATATCTATAATATATGTAAATAAAAAAGATTAAGTGTGTCAATTATATTGAACATTCGTAATTTCCATCAATCTCTAATTGGACAGTTGAATAATTTCAGCATAAAATCATATTCTTAAATTGAGCTTGCCTAGTACTACAAGTTTTATTTGCAAGTTTATGATATATTCAAATTATTAAGACAATGTCAAAGAAGTCTCTTTCCATATTATCTATTTAATTAGTAAGAATTATTGCTTGTATATATATAATGAATATTGTTATCGCCGTATTCAGGTTATTAGATTTCCATTATTATCTCTATTCGTCTTACTGATATAAATGAACTAACCTTTGCTTTCTTTTGTGCAACATTATTAAATTTATTAGCGAAATTCTCCTCAAATGCAACTCCGAAAGTACAGAACCTACTCGATTATTAATTTAATAGCTTCGCGTTTTTCCAATCCATATATACTTGCTATAGCTTAAATTATTGCATTTACCATACTCGGTACTATATATACTCTGTTATTCTACTTATTGGTTCTAGCATATATTATTATATATACCTATATATATATAAATATATAAAATTATAATTATTATTATCTCATGTTTGAGCTAAAATATAAATCAAATTATATTTATTTACTACATTTTATTAATAAAATCACTAGTATTTATTATGTCAGAGTCATGATAAAGTTTATAAATAAGTTCACTCATACATCCTAATACTGATTGCTTGAGCGTATTAAAACAAAGCAGTATTCTACTCTAATAAAATACTTATCGTATCTCCTCTACTTTTAAATATCGAACCATATTAATGAATTACCTATATCTTCAAAATGTTATAGATAATTATCAGCTATGACCTGTTCACATTATACCAAATACTAATCTTATTTACTAATACTATTATTAAATTACTTTTTATTAAAATTACTATTTCATTCATATTACGTTACGTCTTGTGATCAAATTGATCACTTCCTTTTAATTTAAATCTTGTACATTTAATAGCTTTACACTTTGGTTATTTTTATATTAAAAATGCAGTATATCATAATATCTTCTCGATGAGTAAAGCATTAACTTTCCTAATATATTGTTTTTATAATTAATAGCACAAAAAATATCTTTATATATTATCATTTAGTACTGTCTTAGATACTATGATTGTAAGTTTCTTCCATAATACATATCACATAAAGTCATTATACTATATTATATTCAATTTAGTGTTACTACACAAGAATACACTCTCTCCATTCATAAGTGCTATACAATCTGACTGATGATAACCGGTTTACTATTATATACTACGCTAAAAGATATAGAGTGCATCTGAAATCATTGATCTGAGTTGTTTTATTTTCCTTATTTAGCTATGAGATGCTCACAGAATAGCGAGAATGATAATACACATATTCCTTGCTATTGAATATTTAGAATCACGACTTTCATAGTTATATCGCAAAACAGGTAATTATAGTTTTATAAATAATTCATAAAACAATTCATTTGCTCGCTTTTTGATCTATAACAGAACCTCATTTTATCTCACAAAGAGTTAAATTTTATTGGTGAACTATATAAGATGTATAGCATTCTGACATAGTGCTAAAGTCTCGTCTATCTACTCATGTTAACTCGTTCTCCGTGTGACTTTCTCCCTCGAGCTCGCTATCTAGTACTCATCGTACAACTCACTCTACAAATCTTGATCTCATCATCATTCTTTCGCTGCAACTCATGTATAGGCGATCTACTTATCTCTGCGTCATGCTGAATAAATATGACTCTCTACGTCAACTAATGTACTTTTGTATATAGTCGTATCCAAGCAGTTTATTATACATTATAATATACAAAGATACTCCAAATGCTTGCCCTACACTTATGAGCTTCTTCTGGTCCTTCAGGTTGAAGATAAATGCGACATCTACTAAGATATGTTCGCGTAGATGAATATTGCTGATCTGTTCAACAGAAAGCACTAACCGAAAACATGTTTACTTACTAATTATAACTAACAGCTGCGCTTAGCCGACGTGTAGTCGAAACATAGATCTACCATCAAGGCTTCCCTTAATATTCTCGTCCGAATCTGAACACCCATATCTTAAGGTCCATTACATACTTCGGGGGATCTTACTTTATAGTATTTTCATTCAATGTAAAACTATTGCAGAAAGAAGCTTAATATAGGCTTAGGTTGTAATGCGTCTCTTACTACCTCGAGTGACCCTCCCAATTCATTGATTAACTATAATTTTCCAGCTTCAGCTGCCGTTTATTAATGGTGTCATTAAGCTATCATCAGATCCTGTAAGATGTAAAAATAATAATAATGCTTGTTACAACCCATTGTCGAGAATGGATTCTACTTTCATCAATTTAAATTTTAACATCTTGATAAATTGCTGATATTTTTGGTTAAAAAAGAGCACCAGAATAGTTTTAAGAATTATTTAATTACTTTGCTCGAGTTTTAGACTTAAGCTAATTTTCTTGAAGGCATTTTTATACCTTCCTCCGTAAACTCATTTCTCAGTATCCATTATTTTCTCGCAGCTTCAGAATTTTATTTTGTATGTGAAAACTGTTACCTCCAAAATCTCATAAATCAGAAGATACGACCTTAATCTTTATTGAAAATAAGTTCATGAATTATATGCTGAATGAATATATATATACATATAGTTTATATATAGTACATATCGAATACTCTAATTTATATAATAAGAGACTATAGTATATAATGTTATTTATATATATATTATATATTATTGAAAATTATATATATATGATAGTTTAGTAATATTATATATATAATTATATATGTGTTATAATATAGGGGCTTCCGTCTTTGGATCGACTTTTTTACTACAAGATAATGAGAATAGTAGTAAGAGACGATATTATATTACTTTATATAGTAGATGACTAGTAATTTAGAGATAGAGGAGAAGAGACGAGAGAGACTAAAGAGACGGAAGAGACGAGAACGCGAGATGAGAGGAGGAGAGAGAGAGAGAGAGAGAGAGAGACTGACTATCACAATAGTTGCATAATAAATTTGGAACAGAGTTTAGATAAAAAAGAAGAAAAGTTAAAAAAAAAAAAACCTGTTTCAAATATTAATGATAAAGTGTCAAAATATGAAAGCAAGAATGGATACTTCTGGTTTTGCAAGTACAAAGGAAAATAAAACAAGTGTTCAAGGATCAGAGGATCCATTCTTAGCAAAAATATTACAGGAACATAGCGATTTCGATAGTAGGCTGCTGGAACTAATGACATATGTATAGAAATGCTCTTGCGTATGTGGGAGACACTAGAAAACTTTCACAGATCAAGACAGTACTAAATATAAAGATTTTTTTTGCATATAAAAACAATATTGAAAGTAGATGCTCTAGAGAAATTGATAAACTGCATTTTTTAATAAAATATACCAAAGGTCAAGCTAATGAGATTATAAGGAGTGGCTTACATTTAGACGAGAATGAAGCATTTAAAAAGCATTAAATATATTAGAAAAGAAGTTTGGAAATGACCAGGTCATAGCTGATTCACATTTGTGAAAGATAGGATTATGGTTTGATATTAAAAGTGAGGAAAGAAAAGTTTTTAGGGAATACTCTTTGTTTTAAAACGCAAGCAATAATTCAATGGATGAGTAATTATTTCAACTTTATCAGTTGAATAATACTAGTGAACTATTAAAAATGGTAAAAATAAACACTTTTCAGACAAAAGGATAAATGGAGAACCAAAGTAGAACAGATATATAACATTGGAAAAGCAATAAATTTTAAAGATCTAGCAGAATTTGTTGAAAAACAAGCGAAGCTATTAAATATACGAGTGGTTCTGCTTCGAGAAGATTAAGGTATTCCGCCTAAAACTAATAAGTTGCAACAAAAAGAAAGCAAAGGTTAGTCATTTTATATCAGTAAAGAAAACAAAGAGATAATAATACTAATTCCAATACCGATACGGCGATACCAATACCAATACCAATATCAAGAATAAATATAATTAAAATAATAATAATAATAATAATATATGAATTAATAATAATAAAATAATAGATAATCAATAAATAATAATTAATAATTATAATAATAATAATAATAATAATAATAATAATAATAATTAATAATAATTAGTTAATAATAATTAAATAAGTAATAATAATGAATATATAATAATTAATAATAGATAAGTAATATAGTCGTTATAAATCAATTAATAATTAATAAGATAATTAATAATTAGTTATCATAAAATAGATATAATAATCAATAATAATCATAATAATAATTAATAATAATAAGTAATAGATAATAATACATAATAATAACATAATAATATAATAATAAAAAAAATAGTATGATACTTTATAATATTACTATATCATCTATAATAATATTAACTTATATATATATATATATATATATTATATATATAGTAGTTTTAGTAGTGCTCTAATACTATATAAATAGTATAGATATATTCGTATATATATGAAGCCATTCTCTATCTTCTTAGCTTTGAAAAGAAAGAGAATCGAGAATAATAAACGAAGGTTGAACAAAAATTCTTTGATAAGCTTCCTAATCCTTTATGAATTTGCTTAACGACATGAAGCATAGTTAAGTCAAGACTCTATTGGTGGATCATGGGGGGGGCGTCCACTTCCAATAAACTATTTTTTCCTATCTGCCAATTCTTGCCCTTTCTTCATGGCGGAGTCAGATCAACGAGTTCCTTTTATCTACTCTGACGACTCCGGCTCCTGTCACTCGAAAAAAAATTTCGGCTTCGGCTCCACCCAAAATCTTGTGGCTCTGCGTGTCCGCATTTCTGGTAGCAGTGATATTCATCATGTGCTGGGCTATATCCATTTCTGCTCAAATTATTTTCAATTTTATTAATTCAAAACCTTTGAAGTATGAACCACCAGAAAATTAGTTTTATATTATCGTACCCAATTATTTTTTAAAACTATGGCAATTCCTACTTCATATTCAATGAAATTTCGAGACCCACATGGAAATGAATTACTTTTTAACAAAGGGCTTAGTCATAACTGCAAGTGTGCTATAGGAAAAATATTAGATACCTTCAGAGAATTATGGTGAGTTTCATTTATTAAATTCATGCCAGACAAGCAGAAATCAGAATCAGTCATATTGAAAATCCAAAATTAAAATTAGAGATGTCATACTTGTTCAGACACCCAAAAAACCTAGACTTTTATGGCCTTTGAGCAAAGTTCTGGATGCCATTGTTAGTTATAACAGTTAGATCAGGAGTGTATTAGATTTACAGACTTGTCATCATTCAGTTAACTATCTCTACCCATTAGAGTTGTCTATAACACACCATGTCCCCAGTGGAGAAGATAATGTTCAAAATATCAATGACTTGTCGAATACAAACATTCAAGACAACGAAACTTCAGAGCACCTGGAACTGAATATTCCCTCAACTTCAAGTAATCATTATCAAATTGATTCCTCAACTTCAAATTCAGTTCTTCACAATAATAGAAATAGTGCTATTTCAGATGTGCAACCTTCAACTTAGGTAAAAACTTACCTCATCAGCTCAAATCTCAACTTAAACAAACTCCTCAGCTGAATTCGATCAAAGAAAGACCTGTTAGACATGCTGCTGTTTATCCTTAGCTAGTCCTACCGGCAATTATTAAAAATAATAATTCCCTTGTGATATATGAACCCCATCGATTGCAAAAAATTCTTTGTTCTATAACTTTTTTCACAAGACTAAGAATATATGCCCTCTTAACAACAGTTAAGATTCCTAACTTTGTTACTAACACCTATGGACCTACAAATCCACTCCTGACAAATACCTACTCTAGGTAAAAGTAAACCGAGGACTGGGGGTCGGAGTTAGGAGCTATGGAGCTTAACATATTTGTAGCTACT
Source organism: Trachelipus rathkii (assembly GCA_015478945.1). NCBI lineage: Eukaryota > Metazoa > Arthropoda > Malacostraca > Isopoda > Trachelipodidae > Trachelipus > Trachelipus rathkii. Next base: position 8,604 of record JABUQX010125002.1, read on the forward strand.
GAAGCTGGATTCGTAGCTTTGTTAATTAAGTATTTTCAATGGAGCTGGAGCCATTAAAACTCTTCGGTCTCATGTTATAAATATTTTATTTACAACTAGTTTTTACATTAAATTTTAGCTTTTAGCTTTAGCTCTTCAGCCCATTTTTAATATCTTTAAATATTTTTTTCAGTTCGAAGGAAATAATTTGGGCTGATGTTTCAGGGTAATGTGTGTAACACCATAGGAAAAATTATTTTTGGATCACAGCTGTAGTCAGAGCCAGAGACGGAACCGAAGTCTGAGCTGTTACCAGAGCTTCATTCTAAAGGTATTGGGTTTGGAGCTGGAGCTGGGGCTAGGACTGGGCCTGCAGCTTTGAAATAAGGTTTGTCCGGAGTCGGAACCCGAATGAATGCACACCAGCTTCTAAGATCTGGGTAAAACCCCGAAAATCATACACTTCCTGTCACTTTCATTTGCTGAATCAACCTCTTGTATTCTAAAAGCAACGCCTCTGATCTTTTACCTAATCATTTGCTCCCGTGCATATGCACAATTGCAAATGCATCCTTATCTGGATAAAATTTTGTTACATCTCTACCCATTTCATCTACAACATATTTTATAATGACTAAAAAATATATATTTGAACAATTGTGTATCTATATGGTCTTACCTTGAGTTTGTTGTTTTTCAAAGATTTTGTTGCCCTTTGATAGTTCTTGTAGACCTAGATAATTCAGCCTGAGGCTTTAGTTATTAGCACTTACTTAAACTTAATTAGGTAAATTGATTAGTTGAAGGTAAAGAGAATAGAGATAGATTGATAGTTGAAATAGTTGAATAGAAATTAGACAATTTACCTCCATACCTTTAACATTTTGATTATTAATTTGAATTAACACGAGCACCGGTTACGACCGTTATTGAATCAGTAGTGAGCCTTATTTTTGTCGCCTAGTAAATTCTGGGCAATTATACCTAATATTGGCAAAGTACAAAATCCACTAAAATAATATAAGATAATATACGTGGAAGCATATATGAGTTTTTATATCCTACATCTAAATACGGTACTAAATTAAAAATATAATAGAGAAATATAAGTGAAACTGTGAAAGTATATAATAGTTTTTATAATTTCATACTGATTTAGAAATTAAATTAAAATTATATAAAAAAAATTGTAAGTTGCTCAGTAGTTGCTTTTTGAATATTTATTTAGAAATTTGGATTTTATTAATAGAAATTAAGATTTTATATTTAAACTGACGTTATTTAATTTTCTTAGCATTATATCAAAGTTTGATTATATAAACACTTCAACAGTATAACTGCTTGTGAAACCTTTAATAAATATTTTGAAGTTCTAATCTATTATTAAAGATAAAATATTTTATAAAAAATAAAAAAAATTTTTTTTAAAATAGATTAATGTATAGGGGAGTTTTTATTCCAGTACATTTTCCAATTTCCAGCACAGCAAAGAGCTATAAGCACAGTTTACAAAAAGTTTATAATGATAATTTAGAAATTCGACCGCCGCATGAAGCTATAGACTATAGGCGCTCGCTATACAAATACAATAGGACAAAGCTAAATCTGGATTATTTCATGGTAGATTGATTCATCAACGCATTTTTCAGAGGTAATTAAATGTAAGTTTAGCTAATGTAGTCCTGTATTTAACAGTGTATACAGATAATTCATTATATCTTTTCAAGCCACACGAGGAAACCTGCTTAGACCTGCAGTTTGGTATAGGTCTATTCCTTGTTCTAAGCCTAGCCTAGAGAATTATTTAGCCCCTAATATAACGGGAGACTACTTAATCCTGATATACAGAAGGGGAGATCTTGATAATTATTTTTTTGAGAACCTAGATTATTTCAAAACTAATTGTGGAGAACTATTGACCTTGATTTTCATGTAAATACTGTATAAAAACAAAAAACATTTAATTTACAAAAATAGGTAATTATGTAGCTAATGTGAGAACGTATTATTTTATTAAAACTATAAACTTTTAATTTACAAAAATGGTATCAAAAAAATTCTTTGAATTTTTTTTAGAGATACACTTACATTTCAAATGTATATTTTCAATAAAAATATAAGGTAATAGTCTAACTGAGGTGAATATACTTTACCCAATTATTGTATTAAAACTATAAACTTGTAATTTACAAAAATGGTATCAAAATTCTTTGTTTTTTTTAGGGATTCTAATACATTTTAAATTTATATGGTAATTGTGGTGCAGTTCACACTAAAGTTCATATAAATAGTGTATTAAAACAATAAACATTTAATTTACACAAGTAGTATTAAAAAATTCTTTGAATTTTTTTTTTTTTTTTTTACAAATTGACGTACATTTTAATTTTATATTTTCAATAAAAATATTTGAAAATGGTTATTAAAAATTTTAAATGGCTAAAATTCTCACTTTTATAGGGATAGCTATCTCTAATAAGGTTTTTTCTGATTTTCAAAGTATTGTAGCTCATGACCAAAATTTTTCATAGTATTTGGCCAAAAATGGACAAAGATTTCAGTACCAAAAATAAATATTTAATCTAGAAATATTATATATATCAATTATTTAAATATTCTATAATATAATTATTAATATATATAATATATATATATTATAATATATATATATATATATTCAGGGGCGGCTCGTCGTACAATTTATAGGTGTTGCATCTGACATTTCAACCACACACAATTAATATATATATATATGTAATATATATATATATATATAATGATATATATAATATTATATATATGAATTAACTAATATATATTATTATTATTGGATCATGTCGATTATCCGCCTCCACCTCCACTTATTATATATAGCAATCGATTGTAATGAAATTCGCCACAGTTTCAGAACATTGAAATGAAAAGGCCATAGAGTCATGTTGAAATCATAGTAATAAAAGCAGCTTCACTCTCTCTAAAAAATATTATATATAGAAAAAAAAAAAGTTCAAATCTTTTAAACATATTAAACCATAGCGAGAATTTCCTTATTATATTAGAGATTTTGGATTCTGGCTTTAGGTTAAGACTTTAATGTTAATTATATATAATGTACTTTATTTGTATATTTATATTTCACTCTGCATTGTTAAAAAAGAAAAATGAAATAAACGCATATGGCCCCAAGAGAACTTTTAAATATAATTAGAGGATAGTTTTGATTAAAAAAAAAAAAATTTGGCTCAAAATATACATGGAGGCGGATAACGACATGAGCCATATATATTATTATAGTATACAATTAAATATATAGATAATATATCTATATATATATTAATATATAATATGTATTATAGTATATATAGGATATCGAATATACAGTCAGCCTAACCTAAGATGAGGATAGATAGATAGGATAGATATGATAGATAGATAGATAAGATTAGATAGATTAGATAGATAGATAGGATAGATAGATAGATAGATAGATCTAGATAGATAGATAGATAGATAGATAGAATAGATAGATAGATAGAAGATGATAGATAGATAGATAGATATGATAGATAGATAGATAGATAGAATAGATAGAATGATAGATAGATAAAAAAGGATAATAGAGAGAGAGAGAGAGAGAGAGAGAGAGAGAGAGAGAAGAGGGAGAGAGAATTATAATATCTAATATTTTTAATGCAAGAGAAGGATAAAAACACAAACACATTCAAAATTCTATTCTTCGCTGAGATACGTCTGAATTATGATTACATGAGAGTCTATTTTCCGAATTGTTTTGTATTCCAAATTTAAATTTCAGTATTGAAAACAAAGGGGTTGTTCATGATATGCAACCGCAAGTTGTAGGGTATATAGCGTCCAAGCGATGATCGATGATAAATATCGATCGGATGCGGTCCATACTTGATATTTTTTTCAACACGACATATTTTTCTCTTCTAGAAAAATGTATAAGGGGCATGTGTTGTAAAGTGTCCGCAACAATCATGTTGGTTTGAAACATTTGGACGTGATAAAAATTTGATGACGTTTTTTTTTCGTTAAATAATAAATCATTGGGAATGGTTATTAAAGTAAGATTTGGCAAATTATTTAATTTTGTCTATATAATATTTAATCCTACTAAAAAATTAAAGAAAAAATAGAAAAATAATAAAGTAGTGTGACACACTTAACTGCAAATTGTTCTAACTTGTTCCGTATTTGCCCAGCAAATACAGAGGCCCTGATAATATATATATATAGTATTAGAATTCGTAATATATATATAGTATTAATATTAAATTAATATATTTATAATATATACATAGTTGGCAAAAAAAACCCATTTTTTTTTAAAAAAGCCCAGGGGCCCCGGTTATTTTCGTTTTTTTTTTCTAATCTTAAATCTTCACCAAACTCTGCCAGTGATCCTTTGGTTTTTTTCATTTCCTTTCCTTTCAAGTCAATAATGCAATTTCATATTAATTTAATTATTTTGTTTCATATTATTTGTTAAGTTATGTTAAGTATTGATTATATAACAGTAATGCCAAAGACTCTTGGTTCCAGAAGAAAACTAGGAAATGAATGGACTGAGGTTCTGGTATGTCTAAGGCACCAGCAAAGTAAAATTTAAATATGTCTGGAACAATTACAATAAAATTTATTAATTTAAATAAAAGCGAATCGGAAAAAATCGCGTCAGCGCGATTGTAAATCTGGCAAATTCTAGTGAATCAGAATACGTCTAGGTTGAAAGTATGGAATCTACAAGAGTGTAGATAAAGAAAGGTATTCATCTAATTTCCAATGGCTTGCAAGACCACTGGTTCCGATTGTGATGATGGGCCCCATGCTAAACGTCGCACACATCAAAAACCTCATAAAATGCTTGTTAAACAAAGACCATCTAAATATTGAACAAGTGCACAAAAGTCATTTCTTGAGGCAAAAAATTAATTTGATCTAAATTATCTCAGATTGTCTCAGTTTTAATCTGTTGAGTTTGAAAAGTACTTTGGGTTATTGAAATGGCTCTACAAGGAACCTTATAGATCCTGGTTACTTACTCACCATCTCGAGAAATCTAGCAGGTCCACTTTTTGGACACGGCCATATTTAATATATATATATTAACTATATATATATATATATATATATATATATATATTTATATTATATATATTATTATTATATATAGTATATATATATATATTATATAATATATTATATATATATATGATATATAATATATACGGTATATTATAATATATATATATTATAGTATATTAAATATTAAATTAATATTAAATTAGAATATTATTATATATATATATTATAATAATATATATATATATATTATATATATATAGATATATATATATTATATATATATATATAAGTTCTTTTTTCTTCATAAAATGAATTAAAATGAGCTTATAAATATTTTCACTAAGTAGTATGACAAACTCTAATATTTTCATTTTCGTTTACTATGATTACATGCAATATTCTTAAAAAAAATTGAAAAAAACCCAAGTTGGGCAAAATAAGTTGGAGCTTTTTTCAAGTGATTTTTTTGCAAAAAATTATTTGAAATTTATAATATATATTATAATATTACTATATATATACCTATTATACTATATAGTATATATATATATATATATATATATATATATAGTATAATATAATAATATAATAATATATATATTATATATATATATTAATTTAGGGATGGGCCGAATAGTGAATTAGCCGGATAGCAAACAACGATATCCGGCCGGATACCGGATAGTGAATTAGCCGGATACCGAATATCCGGCAGTGTGTTATATAGCGTCGGGCGGAGTGACTAAATAAAAAAAAAGTTTTTTTAGTTTTTTTTATGCTTCATTCGTGGTAGTAACTACAAGTTTTATTTAGATATTTATTTATTCCCTAGAGAATTTTGTTATATTTAAAAAATATATATAATATTAGTGTATAAAATGGTCCTTAAATAGAATTCACATTTTGAAAAATGCGTTTTTTTTTTAACTTTAATTTTAAATGAAAAGTTATGGACAGATTTTAATTAATATATTTTTTCAGAGTGGTATACAGTTGTAGTAATGTAGCTTTAAACTGGCAACTAAATTTTGTTCCGAATTTGTTAAAATATCGTTAAATCGCTGGGCCTAATTTGGCCCGATTCATTCCCCCCCCCATAAAATTGATGATGGGGTGAATTGTGCCCACCATTGTTATTCTTAATTTATGTAGCCGAATTATTATTGGACATTTTATTTGGAAATAAATAATTTAAAATATAAATAACAATTACTTAATTAGGATAAATAAAATAAAAAATGAAATTTATACGGAAAAATAGAATTCAAATAAATGTCAAATTTTGTCCACCGAATGGGGTGAATTTGGGCCACCATTCATTTAATTCTTATTTTATTTAGTCATTATTTGAAAATTTTATTTCCTTATTACAATTTTCAATAATTTAATAGACAATTTTATAGTTATAGTCTAAAAAATTAAATATAATATTGTAAATTTATGATAAGTAGGAATTTAAAAAGATGGCCCAATCCACCCCACAATGGTGGTCCCATTCACCCCTCTTAAACTGAGTCTAAAGTGAGCTGTGTTCGCATTTTATAGAAGACATGATTATTTAAATATTACAATTTATTATTTTTTGTGTACTTATGACCTACTATAGTTCCTTGATTTTCATGAAAAAAAAAATCCAAAAAAGTGTATTAGGAAAGTCGAGAGGCGAAGTTATACCTAAAAGTGCCAACGTCACCCCGCCCGATCCTAATAATGTAGAGCACCGGGATTAATATAATATAGTTACAAAATTATCTATTATATATAGTCTATATTATTTATAGTTATAGTTAAAAATATTCTATTATTATATATTTATATATATATAATATCTTAATATAATATATAATATGACGCCAGTTTCCAGATTAGGTGCCCCCTGTATCTAAAAAAAAACACTATATTAAAAGATAAAAAACGTTAATATATTTTTCTAACTTTGGTAATATGATAATTATAGAACTAAGTAAAAAAGAAAATTTCAAAAAAGAATATAGAATAGAAACAAGATAAAATGACGTAAGATTTGAAACTTAATTTGGTAAAGTTTATTATATAATCTTGTTTTAATAACACAATATAATATGATATCGGTCAGGCTTAGATGATAAACAATTCCAAATCTCAAAAAACCTTATCAACAGCTACCGGGAAAAGTAATACATTGCTGGAATGCTGGTCTAATTTTAGAGCGGAAATGTAAAAATACAAAAAAAATAAAATAAAAAAAATCATATCTCAAAAACTACAATAGCTACAGGGAAAAGGAATACATTTTTGGAATCCTGGAAAATTTTAGTTAGGAAAATGTATAAAAAAAAAAAAAAATTGTTGTTAATTATTATAGTAATACGAGTAGAAAGCCTATTTAGAGACTTTTATACGTTACTCATTAAAATAAATAGAATTTCTATTAATTTTTTTTTTTAACTAAAGAATACCCCAAGGGTATAAAACCGCACCGATGGCAGAGTCGGCGGTCTCTCAGGCCTTAGCCGGGGTAACAACGGGGTAGGACCATCTCCCCCCCTCCGGGTGAGGGTCTCGAAACCGCCCGTCTTTGGTATTTGGGGTGTCGCGGGGGGGTTCCTCCGCCCCCTCCCCTACGGGGTATGGAAAACGTCCCCCCCTGTGTTCCCCGTCGGCTCGAGCCCCCTACATTGCCGTGTAATACCTTTACAAAAAATAGCCAATTTTTGTTTAATTTTTTTTTTTACATTTCCTAACTAAAAATTTTACAAGGATTCCAAAAAGGTATTCCTTTTCCCTGTACTTTTAGAAAAAAAGATATTGTTTTTATTTATTTATTTTTTTTATTACATTTTCCACACTAAATTTTAACCAAAGATCCAACAATGTTATTCCTTCTTACCTGTACTATTGTAGTTTTTGAGATAGCTATTGGATTGTGTCTCTTCTAGAGGGTGGCCATATATATCTATCGATATCTAGCGATATATATATATATATTTATAATATATTATATATATAATTATAGATATATATAATATATATAATATATATATATATATATCATTTATAATATATAAGTATATATTATAAAGCTATATATATACTCAACGAATTTAATTCACATTTAAGTCTTTTACACAATAAAATTTTTAAATGTCCGAATTTTTCGGTTAATTGAATAGTTTATGTTAGGCACTGCATTGTGGTCAAATTACCTTTGAAGAAACATAAATATATTAATTAAATTTAATAATATGAACATTGCTATTGGACTTGTTGTGCATTTAATACTTGAAATATAAATTAACATGTAAAAAAAACCGCATGCAACCTGTTAAACTTTAGAGAATAATTTCATAGAAATGTTCAATTCTTTGTCACCTATCACGCACAAAAGCTACTCTAAGACTGACTACACGTGAGGAAAAAGATAGAAGATTCTTTTATAAAGAAAAAATAATCGTATTCGTTCGCAAGTTTTTTTGAGAGGATTCGATAAATTTTTTTTGGACCTCTGAAAAAGAGGGTCGGCCAGAATATAAAACTATATCCCGTTTTAAATTTAAACTGTGATCTCCACATAAAAAATAAATCGCTCCCTTATATATTTTCAAAATAACTTTAAAGGATATTTAAATATAATGCAAAAATTAAAAATTTACCCAATAAAATTAAAGTTAAATAAAATTTAAGAAAATTAAAAATTTCATTGTGGGCGAATCCGAACAAAGCAATCATTCGCAGTTGCTGCCGCGATAGCGCACGGCGGACGGGGTTCTAAAGCTCTCGCTTAATTCGTTGGTGAAGGCTCCAACGTGATACTGACACGCGCATTCCGCGCTAACAGCTATCACTGGGTTCGATCTGAATATTATTGGATATGTTCGTTTGGCCAGCGTGACTATGCTTCTCGTTTGACACACCACCCTTGAACAGTCCAACCTGCTCCCGCCCTCTCGCTTTCCCGACTTCGTCCCTACGCGAGTGAAGCACTCGGTGGATTTTCAGCCGCCCGATTCCTTGAAAACGGACTAGGTTTAGCCCGTTCCCTTCGCGCGTTCCCGCTTCCCTTAAGGGAAGTGAAGGCCACTACACGTGGATTTCCCCTTCCCGTCCGTTCCACACCGCTCCGACGAACTCGGCGTGGGTCGTCTCCGGCCCGACTTCGCTCGCTCGACCACGTCTGTTCCCCTTGGCAAGGGCAACCCTACGGGGATGTTCCCGTGCCCCTAAACGTCCAGACCGGGGCCACTGACTCAGTGAATTCACCCGGCCGGCTGTACCTGTCTCCCTGGTGAGGGCAACTCTTTTAATGGCCTTCACGGCGGTGGAAGCCAGTTAGGTTTACCAACGCAGCAAGTCGCTAAATGAACAATTTCCCTACTTGTGTTGCCTTGATTGACAAGGGCCTTTTTCCTTAAAGCTATTTCAGTATTATCGGGGACAATAAGAAACGAAGACAATTTTCAATTTATAATTTCAACTGAACAACAACCTTCAATTTCACAATAAGAGCCGCCAATTTGCGGAGAATCATACGCTAAGAACAATAACAATTATTACAAACTAAGATGGGCGTGCCCAGTGATACCCTTGAAATGCCCACCCAAAGCGTCCCCTATGGTGCACGACCCACTGCGATATTGCCGTTATGCCCCCTTATGGCAGGGTTCACAATAACTCTGCTGTATTCTCGCTGCCCAGTTGTGGGATCTATGTCAATGTTCCTGATTCCGCGGCAATTTCCGCGGAAGTTCAGGCGCTTATATCCCACTTTTTCCTTCGATAGTTTGGAACAGTTTTGTTTTTTGGTTCGAGAGCTTGCCTCAATAATTTAGGAAAGAAGCCCTTAATGATTCCTAGGAAGTCGCTTGAACAGTTTGTTTTGAGAAATCTGAAAATGCTGTAACAATTAATTCCCTGATAAGTTGGTAAATCACGTAATTGGTTCGAGAAGATTCCGGAAATTGTTCCCTGAAAATTTCCACCTGCAACAGACAAACACTTTATCTAACCATTATCTAACCTAAGCTCCTACATACAGCGCGTCCGACCTAGTTCATAACTTATCCTCAATAGGGGTGGAAACTTGACCTCTCAAGGTTCTTTCCTGCGGCTTCAACTTTGTTTTATTCCCTCAGCACTCTTGCTCTATTTAATTGGGGCTTTCCACTGTCATTAAGCTCTTCAACTGAATGTAATTATTTTAAAGTTCTCTTTTTATTTCAATATAAAACACAAAACTTTATAAAAAATAGGAATACAGCCCTAGACTACTAAAATGAGAAAAAATGTAATAAAGATGACCATCAATAGCAATAATAAAATAATAAGAACCCTGCATTGGAAACGCAATGATAGTTTAGTTAGGTTCAGGTCAGGTCATCAAAAATAAAATTATTTAATAATTTCTTCTATGAATATCTATCCTATCATTAGTGTGTGTGTTGTGTGCGCGGCGTGCGCGTTAATGTTCGCTCTTAACATTGAAAATGAAAATATTGGGGGACTCATTACTTCTGGGAAACGCGAAAATTTGGGGGAACGAGAAAATTATCGTACATGCATGATAAAACTTTAATTATTCATTATTACATTTTTTTTTTATCTCACTTTAAATTTTATTTCTCTTCATTTTCCTCAATTTACATTGTGTAGCTGATTTTCAAAAATGTATTTCGTTTTTCGAGCTTTATCATAAGTTTTTTTTTTACATAAATGGGCATTTTTCTTGAGGCTGACCTACATTACTTATATAGAGTATCATTATATATATTATATAATATATATATATATACTATAATATATTTTGTTATATAAAATACTATTATATTATTATATTATGAGTATATATATATACTTATATATATATATACTATATATAATATATATCAGAGGTGGATCGTTCCACAAATTGTAATTCCGAATTCGCAATTATGCGCCGGAATACAAAATATAAATTGAGGAAATCGCTCAATTGCGATAATTTGAAAAATTTTGTGGAATTGCAGTTAGCGGAATGCCTATATCTTTCCGCAGTTAGAGACTACCAAAAAAATTGTGGAGTTTCAGTGGGTTTTAAACAGGTTTCTTTTATTTCCTGATGTAGAATTTATCATATTATAATTGATATTGAGTGTTACTATTATTTCGACCGATTCTCAATATCAATAATATTTAGTTCCACACACTGTCCTCTACTAAATTATAATCGATTCTATTGACCCAATTAGTTATTCGTTAGCCACCCTATTTTTTCTAATGCAACGTATATTATTTCCAACATGAATTTATTCAAGTTTTTGTGCCCCTGAACATTTGCTCTGATTTTTATATTTATTATCACTGAACGGAGGGTAACATTGAAAATAAATTCGTGTTTTTTTTTATTTTAAATTTTCTGAGAAGATCGTATATATATATAGTGGTAAATTATACAATGCTTAAACAGCGCTTTAAAATGAAGCAGTGTGTAATTACTATTGTAGTAATTACAATACTAAACGTGAGTAATAAATTGTGGTGATAAATAATGCTTAACATTGTTTTATAGTAGCTTAATTCCATTACAAATATCATTTTTTTTTTACCATATTTTTGTAAATATTTTTATAAATATATTATTGATAATAATTTAATAGTTATCTATATTTTTTACCATATTATTTCTTCTGTATCACCACTTTATCACTACATAAATTGGTAAAATTGTTACAGTCTCAAATAAATGATGAATTAAAAATAAATATAACATTGTACCACAATCTCGAAATTCTAAAACAAGTAATATATATATATATATATATACATTATATTATATAGTTATATAATACATATAATAGAGATAATATAATATAAAATATAATATAATATATAATATATATATATAAGTTATGATATTATATATATCATTATTAGATTAATATTTTTTCAAAATGTATTTGGAATACTCCAAACAAGGAAAGAACCTATCAGGGACAAAGTAATATCCGGTTTCAGTCGGCCGGATACCGGACAGTCCTAAATCTGGCCGATAGGCCGGATACCAGATAAGTTGGCCCGGATATCCGCCATTACCCTAATATATATAGCTATAATATATTAATATATATTATATATATATATATAATATATATATATATATGTATATATAATATATATATATATAATTATATCATAAATATATATATATATATATATTATAATATATATATATATTTCAACAAATGAATTAAAAATGAGCTTATAAATATTTCACTAAGTAAAAGAGTATAATTTCTAATATTTCCATTTTTGTTTTATCTATTTTATACAAGTGCAATTATTCTAGAAAAAATTTGAAAAAACCCAAGTGGGAAAAATAGCGGGTTTTTTCAAAGTGGTAGTCTTTTTATTGAAAAAAAACCGGGTGTGTTTACTTGATTTGTGAATGAATTAGTTCTTCATCCTTGTAATATCATTAATATATTCAATATATATATATATTATTATTAATTATAATATATAATATTATATATTAATACATATATATATATAATAGTTATATAATATTATAATTATATAATTGATAATATAATTATTATAAAAATATATATTATAATATATAATTAAAGTTATTCAAAATTCTTCGAATTTTTCTGAAAAATATTCCAAGTCCAATAATCAACATATATTATAATAGTAGATTAATAATAATATATAATAAATGAATAATAATAATAATTGAATTAAACTAAAACACAATTAATACAAATACTTATCAATTTGTAATAATTATGACTCACTAATATTCTAATCTCTAACTAACAAATGCAACAAAACCACAATATAGAATAGTTACCTGATATGATTTATGGGAGTCTCTCCAATTAGTGAGCCAAAACTTGAATAATATAATAAATGATTAAGGTATATATATATATAATGTATTAATAAGAATGTGTTTAATTGTATGTTAGTTTGTTGTCTCCGTTATATCAGTATCAGTCCATTCACGTAGAATCTATATATTGGTCTTTATCTCAATAAATAATTAAAAGGTCCACAAAGATATATGCGATAATGTAAATTATTGCTTCACGGGGCTTGTATCTGTGAACATCCTATAGTCCTTTGAACTTCACAATATCTTGGTTCAAACACTCTTCTTTTTCTTCTATATCTTATTTTTAATCTGTTTCAAATGTTTCTCTCAATGATCTATTACTATTTACACTGTTTCTAAAATTGTTATTTAATATTGCATATTATATATTACTACTAATATACAAATGCAACTGAAAAAGGACAAATTTTACATAAATTAAAAAGAAGATTAACTCTCCCCTGCTATGCAATAATAATAATAGTAATATAATTAGTAATATAGTTACCTATATATATCATTAAATAATAATATAAATAATGAATATTATAATATATAGTATATATATATAATAATAATAATAATAAGGGAAAGTTCTATATTTGAACATTCATATTTTCTGAAGAAAGTTACAAAAAATTTCTAAGTTCAGGAAAAGTTAAGTTTTTTTAAGAAAATTCGTTTAGTGCAAGCTTCTGGAATTATGCAGAAGCTTGCCATTTAAAAATTTTTCTTAAAATAACGTACTTTAACTTTTCTAGTAACTTAGAATTTTTTGAACTTAATTATTTTTTTCCAGAAAATAATGACACTGATCAACCTATAGAACTATATCCTATAATAGTAATATTTATCGACCTATATTAATATAAATATATATTACTATATACGATATATATATATATATATATTATATATTATATTATAATAATAATATATAAATTATTATATAATTAATATTATAAATATATATATAATATATATATATATAATACAAAGGTGGGCACGAAATCCGTTACTTATTAGTATGTACCGTAACTGTTCCGTTACTTGTATATCCGTTACTACCAGTTACTAACGGAACTATATGTTTATAACGGAGTAATGGAACTCGCTATATTTTTCTTTCATGTATACGCTACCAAATTAAAATGTTCCGTAATTTTTTTCTTCCGTACTTTTTAGTTCGTTACATTTTGTTCGACTTTCTTTGAATGTTGATAGCCAATTGACCACGTATACCTAGATCAACGCTAAAAAAAACTTTTATATAATATATATATAATATATAGTATATATATATATATATAATATATAATATATTATTTAAATTTATATATATATATATATATATATATTATATGATATATATTATATAATAATAGTAATGATATTAAATATATCATATATTACTATATATTAGTATATTATTTATTTTATTATAGTATATATATAAATCAGTTTTGTTTTTTTAAAAAAATCTGTTCGTAATCAATGTTGTGCTTGTAAGCAACTCAGGGTTCTAC
>JABUQX010125003.1:2500-18703 GCA_015478945.1 Trachelipus rathkii
ACGTATGAAGACCTGAGTCTTCTGATATATTAGCCAACTTTTCTGTATTAAAGTTGTTATTTTAAAAGAATTTTCAATGAGTAGAACGGAAGTTATAGAAGGTAATTTGTCACTAATCAAAGTCTCAATCGCCGGTCAGGTATCCGAAAATTTCCGATATTTAATTTCACTCTAGATTAAAAAAACAAATATGAAAAGAAACTTAAATAGATAAATCCATAATAAAAGAGTGACGCATTAAAAATCACGATGAGGAAAATAGTATTTTAAGCGGAGAGTCTGCATTTATTATACTCAAGAGAAAGAGAGAGTAGAGAGTAGATAAAGAGAGAGAGAGAGATAAGAGGAGAGACTGTAAACAAACGAGACGAGAGAGAACGAGAGACGAGAGAGAGAAATAGAGAGAATCAATGGTATAGAGATAGGTAGATAGATAGAGAATAGAGAAGAGAGAAGAGATGGGAGAAAGTTAGAAGTAAGAGATGAGAGAATTGAAGAGATAGAGAGAGAGAGGAGATATGAGAGAGGAGAGGAGAGACTGGAGAAAATTCTATAGAGGAGAGGAGAAGAATGAGGGGAGAGAAAATGAGTGTGAATGTTGGGAAATTGACTAAGAAAGTTTAAATATTAATATCGTTTAAAAAACACACCTTGTTCTTATAAGTGAGGTTGCATGTATGTGGAAAGAAGGTTTACGTCATTATATAAACTTCATATTTCACAGGGACTAATAGCAAGAAGTTATAATAAGCAGGTAAGCAACAGTTTCCATGTAACAAAAAGTTATCTACTTATAATGTAAACAACTTTGATGCAATAAATTAGAGAAATATGTTTCACATGGGAAATGTGGATCAAGGGTACGGCAATTTTCCGGTAATAATTAAAAAAAAACTGCTCAGGTTAAAGTTTAGTCCCTGTACATAGAAAATTTTTTATGTTATAGTAATTTTTAAAATTATAAATATTTTAAATATTAATATTATTAAAATTTTTATTATTAAATTTTAATATTAAATATTATTAAATACTTAATTAATTATTAAATTATTAAATAAAAATATTATTAATAAATATTATATATTATTATGTAATATTAATTAATATATTAAATATTACTAAAAGTTTATGTAATAGTCGAGTTTCTTAAAAATTATTAAAATTATGTGTTTCATAATTGAAAACGCCTTAAGAACAGAGCAAATTATGAGTTGGGATACACGATGGGAATATTGGAAAATGAAATTATACGAAAAAAAAAGGTAACAAAAAAAAAAAATAAAAAAATTGAGGAAATGCAGAGGTAACTAAATATTTTCATACCAAATTTTAATTTATTTTTTCCAATTTTTTTCAACTTTTTTATTTTTAATTTTTATATTAAATATTATTTTAATTGTCTTTGCTTCTTTTTATTTTTATTTTATTTTTTTAAATTTATGTTTTATAGTTTATATATTTAATTTTAACGGTATATGTATATTCGTTCTTATCCTTATATGTCAAGAGTATTGATTCTTCACACTTGTTATTTATAATTTTCATTGTTAAAATTTTTTTCTTTTTCTTTTTCATTTTTTTTTCAACTTGTCCTAATATTAAATTAATGAGTCACAGGGATTTTACTCTCCATCAAGCGGGATCGAGACATTGCGATCAGCCCTGCAGCCTGTTACAATAAAACCAATCTCTGATATCCACTACCATCCACGTCCCCCCAGGCAGCATCCACCGTCCCCCACAAGGACGCCCATCCAGCGTCCCTTTATCTAGGCCATCCACCGTCCCCACTAGCATCCACGTCCCCATTTAGGCCATCCACGTCCGCACAGCATACGACATAGCTGAACAATCAGCATAAGGACAACCAACCACTCAAATAAATTAATATGGAAGTTACTACTTAATGGTAGACTGGGGAAAATGAGCAACAGGCCAAATGGTCGATATATAGATATACTATATATATATATATATATAATATAGTACTGGAATATATATGTTTAACTAATATAGTAATATATACTATATATTAAATATATATAAGTGCTAGAACTAAATATATAATAAACATATAATAATATATAAAGTTTAATATATTATAAATATATAATAAAATATATATATAATAATAATATATATATATATAAGCATTAATATCAATAAGTAATAATATCAAGATATAATTAATATATCATATATATATATATATATATATATATATAAATTATAAAAATAATAATAAATATATATAATATATATATAATATAAATATATAAATAATGTAAATATATATATATAAAGTAAACTGGTCAAAATAGGTGTATAATATATAATATAATACAAATATATGAAAATAATATAAATAATATATATATATAATAAGTATAATCATATCATTATATTAAATAATATATATTATTAAATATATATATATTTTAAACGTCTATTAGGGAATGAACGCATCAACAAAACTTCTTAAACTCAACTTAAACTTAACCTTAACTAACTTAATTTTACATAACAATCACACATACCTTAACCTTAACCTTAAACCTAACTTTAACCTTAAAAGGCCAACCCCCATAACCTTAACCTTAACCTTAACCTTAGCCTCAACCTTATTAACCTTAACCTTAACCTTAACCTTACCTTAACCTTAACCTTTAACCTAACGTAACCTTAACCTAACCTTAAACTTAAACTAAACTGAACCTAGAAACTACAACTGAAATAAACTAAATTTAAACTTAAACTTAAAACTTAAAAATCTTAAACTTTAAACATTAAACTTTAAACTTAAACTTAAAACTAAACTTTAAACTTAAAACTTAAAACCTTAAACTTAAATTTAAACTTTAAGCTAATTTAATCTTTAACTTAACGTTTAATAACTAAAACTTAAACTAACTACTTAACATTAAAAGCTAAACTTAAAACTTAAAATGAATACTAAACTTTAACTATAAACGTAAACTAAGACACTTAAACTGTAAACTTAAACTTTAAGTTAAACTTTTAACCTTAACTTTAACTTAACCTTTAACTTTAACTTAACATACCTTTAACTTTGTAACTCTAGACTTTTACTCATTATTGCCTTATTTGCGAATTAATGTCTAATTTATTTTTTATATAAACTTTCCATAATATAAAAAATATAAATATATAATATATTAATAAGAATATTAGAAATATATATATAAATATAAAATATATATTATAATAATATAAAGAAACGGATTTGTCCCCCCGAAAATGAGTGGTGGTGACAGCTGTATATATAATATATATATACTAGTATATTATAAATACTAAATAATATATATATATTATAAGATATATATATTAGAAATAATATAAATATATATAATTATATAATATATACTATATATAAATATATATAAAAGAGATATTATATATATAAAATAACACTATATAAGTACTATAAAATATATACTAGAATAAATATATATAAATATAACGTATATAAGAGTATATATATAATATAATAAATATAATATTAAATATAATGAAACTAAAACAAACAGTATTAATGTTAAACACTTCTGATAAATTTAAAAAATAATTTCCAATTGACGAAATGAGAATTTCTATTTCTTAATTTTATTGAAAAAGGAAATATTTCACTCTCTTCTCGAAAATTTTCGATATTTAATTTCAATTAGGTTAGACAAAAATAATGAAGTAAAAAGTAATTGAGAATCATGTATAAAATCCATGATTTGAAAAGATGACATTATAAGTGTTTCTTCACGGTTTTTTTTTTTTTTTTTTTTTTTTTTTTTTTTTTTTTTTTTTTTTTTACACGAGTTTTCGGAGTTTGAGAGAAGTTATATATATAAAAAGATCTTTGTCGAGACGTAGGAAGAGAGAGAGAGAGAGAGAGAGAGCAGGAGACGAGAGAGAGAGAGAGAGAGAGAGAAAGGAAGAGAGAGAGAGAGAGAGAGAGAGAGAGAGAGAGAGAGAGAGAGAGAGAGAGAGAGAGGAGAAGACGAAAAAATAAGATAGATTTTGAAGATTAGATATTTCATCTAATTTTAAAAACTCCTTTTCCAAATATTTGTTTATTGTTGAAAAATTTAGCCATGAAGGGGAGGATCCAATATGAATTTTGGGACCTCATTTTAGCCCCACCTAAATTAAGGACATAAATTCTTAATTTCAGACAATTTGATGGTAAAAGCAAAACGCACGCTTTTCTGACCTCTGAAAGTCGATTTTTTCGGGGTGTTTTTCTGTGTCATGAGCTCATTGTCGTTGCGTTCATTTTTTCCAACAATTGTTGATATTTGGCAGACGAGTTTGAGCCTTTTTTAAAAGAAATAATCAAAGCTTTCTCATATACATAGATGGTCTATTACGCACAAAATGGACCTATTAAGTTTTTTGTTTTTGGAAACAAAATTGTGCCAGCAAGTCGAAATTTAAAAACCCTACTTTTGTTTTTAACTGCGAGCCACAATTGCTCCAAAAAATCAGAAAACTAATGTGCATTTCGTAAAGACCCATTTATGTATATTTCAAGTTTAAGGTCATTTCGAAAAAAATTGTAAAAGTTGATACGAAAAAATGTCAAAAAATTATGTTTGGAAAAAATGAAAACACCGAAACAATGACTACAAACAGAAAAACACCCGAAAATGACGTTCTAGAGGTTAGAAAAAGCTCCGGTTTGCTTTTTCCCCATCAAAATTGTCTGAAAATTAAGATTTCATGTCCATTTTTACGTGGGGGATAATGGGGTCGCAAAATCTCTCAATATTGGATCCTCCACTTATTAGTTAAAACGTCGATGTCCAGGCAAAATGATTTTATAGGAATTTTTGTATATTAAATAGAAAAGTACTTAATTAAGTCTTGGAAAACGTTCAAGGTTGGTAATTAATCTCAAGATTTCAAAATAAACTGTGCATTAGTATAAATAATTTCTAAATTTTTTATTGATTAAATATTTACAAGAATTGTTAAAAACGCTTCTCAGACATCCACAAATTCTTTAAAAATCTTAAAATTTCAAGAATAATAGATAAAAAACCAATTTCAAAATAAACTTAAGTAAATCTGTTACCAATCATGCATATAGCTGTTTATTTAAATTTTGATATCCTCGGATGCATTTGAAACTCTTCAGTATGCTATCTGACAAACAATATTTAAAAAATATAATTTGTAGTCATAAAACTAACTGCAATAAAGAAAGATATATTTAAAAATTTTAATATCTTTCTTTCTGGTCCAGTAGAGATTCTAGAATTACGAGTATTGTGAAAAGAAACTCGAGTTTAATATTTTACATCACGTGAATAAGTATAGTATATATACTATAAAAATATAATATAAAAGTATACTATAATATATCCATATAAATATTTAACTATAATAGAATAGTATATATATATATATTAATATATATACTATTGTATTATAGGACTAATAATAATATTGTATATATATAGTATATATAATATATATATATATATAGTATAGATAATATAATAATATATAATATAAAACATATATATATTAATATATATATATATATATATAAAAGATAAATTAAAACAATATTATATATATATATATGAGAATATAATAAATATATATACTATATATTATATAACACTATATTATAACTCTTTGATATATATCATTACATATCATATAATCGCATACTTATATTATATATAAACCCCTATAATATAGGGTGCGTTGAATGACAGAACTTACTCTATTACGGATGTGGACTTAAAGTACTTTCCTGATGTTGCATATGCTATTATTTATTATTTCAACTGTTTATCAAAAATTAGCCTAATTAAACTTCAAACTCCAAAAATTCACTCAACTTATATTTTGAATCCACAGAGAGCACTTCATTAGTAGTGAAAACCTGTCTTTAATAAAAAATTTTAATAATTCAAAATAGAACAGTTAACATGATTTTTATAAAGATATATGCATTGCTCAATTATATCCTTTTTAAAAATTACGCCAGCAGACAGTAATTACTATTATATATGACTATCAATAATTTATATATATATAAAAATATATACTAATATATAATATAATAACTATATATATATGATATACCTAATAGATAATAATATATATATTAAAATATATTATATTATAGGTATATAATATAATTATATTATTATAGCTATATTATTATATTATATAATAGTATATATATATAATATGATATATAAATCTAACTATATATATTACTATATAGTATATAAAATACAGATTTCACTTGCCCGAGTAGATAGATGAGATAAGAACTAGTATATATATTTTAATATATTATTTACATGGGACACCTATGGAGAAAAAAGAAAAATAATAGAATAAAATTGGGTCGCAACTTCGTGCTTTCTCGAGTCACTTCCCAGGACATATCTAATAAATTACAAAAAAAATATTTTGAATTTACTATTTTCATTGTGCCAGTTTCTTCGGTAGCAGTTTCTTAGGGTATATAGATTGTCTGAACAGCTATTAAACTTTTTTGAAAAATTTGCCGTAGGGACGTGATGCTTCATATAAATTTCCACAATAAAATGAGCGCAGGGCTGTCAGTAATCTTCCCGCGCATTATAACTACATGTAGTCTGCGACATCTAGTGGGCTGAAATTAAAATATCAAGAGGCAAAAAACCAGGTAAAATGAACAGTTTGGAGAAGAGGATAAATGGGGACTTGCAAAAGGAATAGGAAACCTTCTAGAGGAAGCGTGAAAGTAAGCAAAGATAAATAGGGAATTTGCTTAGAATAATAAAGGAGGGCTTCGAACGATGAATATGGTTGAGAAGATGTGAGAGAACGTTTCGAAATCTGTTAACATTGGCAGTAATGAAGAGGTGATAGTGAATTTATGGTTGATTGCAAGACAGGAATATGGTATATTTTTGGGATGAGTACACTGTAAGCGGGGAGTAAGAATGCAGAAAGTTGAAAGAATGTCAGAATCTCGGAGGTAAAGATTGAAATTACTGGTTATATAATACTCCAAGAAGAGCTAGAAGATGGAGTTGATTTGGAAGTCTGTTATAACAAAAGCGTTTGTAGAAGTGGTTTCCGATGGATTTGAAAGAGCAGAAATTATGACATATATAATATAGTATATATATGTCTAGATATATAAAATATAGTATAAATAAATATATAATATATATAAATGATAAATATTATAAAATCTATATATTATATATATATATCATATATATATATATATATGCGCTTGAGATTATTTCATTCTATTGCATATATACTAACTAACATATATTGAATACATATAACATTTGTATATTTGAATACTACATTTACAAACCAGTAAATGTGTACATGTCTTTTAAATGTTTTTTATTTTATGATTTTACAACTTTGTTTATCAAAAATTTAAAGACGAAGGCAAAGCGAAATTAATTTTTACCCAAAAATTCTCGCAAAAAAGTTTTTTTTGAAATTCGTATTTTTCCAACACATTTTAATTGTCTTTAACTTAATAAATTACTTTCTAACATCAAAAGAAAAATAATTTTTAAAGTTGAATTTGAATTTTTTTTTATTTTTTCATATTCACGAGAGATTATATTGTTTTATGTTTTAGTTTTCTATACTAATATACTATACTAAATATATATATATACTAAAATAATTAAAAAAAAAGATATAGCTATAATAAATATAAATAATTTATATATATAATTATATATAATATAAATATCATATTAGTAAGTATATAGTATATTATAGCCGTATATAGATATATATATATACTATGTATATATATATTAATATATATACATATATATAATAATACTATATAATTATACATAACATATATAATAATTATATAAATCTACATTTATAATACATTAATAAATAATAGATAATTATGAGGAAATAATAATTATAATAGTATATATATATATAAAATATATATATAATAAATCGTAAATACGAATTTATAATAATAAATATATATATTATATAAGAGAATATATAACGTTATATATATAAATTATAATGTATATATATAATATAATATATATATATAATATATAATAATAGTATATGTTAATATAATATATATTATAAGTATTTATAATAGATATAATATATATATATATATTAAAATATATATATATATATACATATATATAATATATAAGTAGTATATATATATATATAGATATATATAATATATATATAATATATATATAGAGTAAGTATATATATAATATATATAATAAATATATTATATATATACATAAGTATTTAATTCACAATGCAACTAAAACATTTCTGTAAAACTCACAACTAATTCAATCCTCTCTTCATCATGTATCTGTGTTTTTTAATATCAATAAAATAAGATAATTTCTGTCCCAATCAAAGCTCAACCCGTCAGTCGACGCAAATTTCATATTTTTAATTTCACTCTAGATGTAAAATCAAAAATATGAAATAAAGCGTTGAAAAAACGTTGAGAAAAATAATGAGGATTTAAAAGATTAGAGAGGACGAGAGATGACGATGAGAGAGAGAGAGAGAGAGAGAGAGAGAGAGATGAGAGTAGAGAGAGAGAGAGAGACGAGAGCAAGAGAGAGAGAGAGAGAGAGAAGAGAGAGAGAGAGGACAACGAGAAATGGAACATTATTCATCTCGTGTAAGAAACCTGCTTTTCCGCAAAAACTTTTCATCCGTGAAGAAATTATAGTCATGGAAACGACGTCGTTTTGTTGGCAAAAATGATGATACAGAGTGACACAGCATTGCATTGCAAAGTATCGGCTATGGAAAATATATAGTATAATTAAATATATATCATAATAATATTATATATATATATAAATATAGTATGGAATTAATATATATAATATATATATATATAATATAATAACTATAATATATTATACTCGATTTATAAATGAAATATCATATATATATATATATATATATATATAATCTATATATTAATAATATATATCGATACTCTTTACGTCAATATGAGTATATATATATATAGTATTTCACTACTTATATAAATATATAATAGTAAATATTAAATAATATATATATATAATTATATAATATATAGAGATAAATATATATTATATATAATATGTTATATATCGAGTGTGGCATCCTATACCGAAATTTTATCCGATACCGTAGTACTGATCAAGTACCGCAATTTTTCAAAACCGATACCGCATAGCCGAAATTGTGCTGCCGAATACCAGCTCATCAAAACTTCTCTATTCTTTTACATAATATATATATATTTAATATATAAATATAATATATAGTTATATATATAAACCATACAAATATAAAAATATTAAATATAATATATTATAATATATAAAATATATAATATAAAATTAATAAAGTTAAGTATATATATATTTGCATATAAATAAAAGTAATATACATTAATGATATTAATGTTAAATTGTGGTGTAGATGATTTTGAAATTGAGTTTGTTAATATATATATAATTATATATGAAATTAATATGGATTAATAATCTATTGATACATTGAATTTATTACCGTGTCAACACCACGGGCAGAGCAGATTCAAGGAGGGTGTGTCCCTTGAAAAGTTTCACCAAGTACGTAAAATTACGCAGAATAAACACGATGCCAGCTAAATAGGGAGATTAAATTCAAAAGGAAACGACAAAAGATGGAAGAGAACACCAAACAGAACAGGAGGTGTAGACGAAAAGACCGCAAGTGAATAGCCGAGTAACAATATCAACAACAAATACTCAATGTCGCCAGACATACAGCACCCTTCGTACAGTCAGGCGTCGTGAAGTGGTCGGTGCGCGCTGATCAGTTGCCCCGAGTACCTGACGCTGGCGGGTCGGCCTATAGAACAAAGTGGATAAAAACCAACAGCGCCCTCCAAGGATATAGGCAAGTAAGTGAAGTACAGAAAACAGTTCATAGCCTTTTGGACATCTGACTCGACCTTATTCAAAAGCCCGGGTGAAACAGAGTCTCCCCAGATATTCGAGCTACTCTACAAGAGCGCTGCGGCCCTGTAAAACTGGATTAACTGAGAAAACAAGAAAAAAAAGAGCCTGGCATACAAAACAGACACTCCCAGTGTTTCCTTTGAGCATGCGCTAGCAATCGTTGTTGAGTGAGCTTGTCCAAAGACATTTTTTGTTATGTTAAGTGCAAGGGTTGTTATATTTCTTACGTGAAGAGACGAAAAAACCGCGACAAGAGGAAAGTTAGAAGGTGCCTTAAGAGAGGGAAATTTGTAGAAGCTGGTTTTTAAAGAATTAAACAAGTCTAAGACCTACGACCCAACCCAGAAATTATATACAGATCAGCGCATGAATAGAATCGAAAAGATTAAGAGAGCAATTCTAGAAGTAAAAGGAGAGTGTAGAATGAAATCAACTTGAAGAATGGAAGGTCGATCGCATCGCATTAATGGGTGGATACTGTTAGATGTGCGGGTGAGAAGATCATTACTGAATAAGTATGAATAAAGTAGGAGATAAGACAGATACCTGAGGAACCACTATTGAGACAAAAAGAAGTCGCCCCATCAACAACAGCCGATCTTGAAGATTTCGAAAGAAAACTAGCATAAGTAAGCAAAGAGAAGGAGAAACCCAAAGGAGGGGAGCTCGGAGAGCAGTGACGCGCCATTCGTGCTACAAACTTGATTTTTTTTTCATATGCGTCTTCACCTCTTTCAATGTTTCCTGTTAGTTCTTTATAGTGGTGGTTATTAACAATCCATATAATTCGGTTTTTTTGTAGATTCAGTATTATATGTATATTGCGCCAGTTAGTATTTTCTTCTTTGATTCTGCTCTGATATGCCTCGTATCTTTGCGTATCGGTGGTAATTATTGATTTTTAGTGTATATTTTTATTTCAGTATTGATTCTATAGATCTTATGTATGTAGTTTAGATAAGTGCTGTTTCAAATTATATATTTAAGATTATATTAGTTTGTGTAAAGGTTTTTTTTGTCTATTATTTAAATAATAATTTCTTACAGTAACATATTCTCTTTGTTCTTCATAACTCTTATTTTCTATCACATTTGATGATAATGTTTTATTTATTTTAATCTAGATATTTATGTTTATTTGAGGATGTCTAGTGTCTGTGGCTTTTTTCGTTTCTATCGTGTAAGCATATTTTTTTTTTCATCTGTCTTCAATTCTCTCGTGGTAAGTATCGCTATCTTCTTATCTACCCAGCCTTCGCTATCCGATCTATTTATATCTATTGATTTATTGATCATATTTATTATATCTATAGTATTTTAATTTATATTAGAACTAGGATCTATAGTTAAATCAATTTCTGCTTATATTTTTATTATGCTAAATAATTGCTGTCAAAACATTTTGTTTTTTTTGTTTATTTGTTTTATTGTTTATGTTTTTAGTTTATTTTTTATTTTAGTATGTATGTTTTGACTTATTTGGTGGAATGAGTTTCTTTTTTTTTTCCGCGGGTAGCTTTTTTTTTTGTTGTTTTTTTTGTTTTTTTTAGGTATTTTTTTTTTTATGTATTTTGATTGATTATGTAAATCATAACTGTTGCAATATCTAATGCATAATTAGAGTCATCGACTTGAAATTAAAAATAAAACTTGTTGGTATAGTATGTCTTTTATTTTTTTGAGATATTAAGTAATCTTATTATACATCTATTCGAAAAATGGGACAAAGTATATTGTTTACTTAAATTAGAGATATTTGTCTTCTACTCGACTACTGAACTTTTGTTTTCAGTAAATTTATATATTTCCATTTATATTATTTTTTTTTTTTTTATTTTTTTTTTATTTTTTTTTAAATTTAATTTATTTTGATTTTTTTTTTTTTATTTGTATATTATTTATTTTTATAGTTTATTTTTTTTTTTTTTTTTTTTTTTTTTTTTTTTTTTTTTTTTTTTTTTTTTTTTTTTTTTTTTTTTTTTTTTTTTTATATATTATTAATATAGGTATAATTATTATAAAATAACTTATAGAGATATAGATGATATGATGTAGAAATATATTTTTTTTTTATATTTTATTTATAATATCTTTACTATAAATATTTATATTTATTTTTATTTGTTACGTCTTTCTGGTTTTTGTTCTATTTGTCTTTTTTCTCTAAAAGCTACACAGTCTTAGTACGAATTACGTGCAAAAAAGACCACAATATCTTACGAAGTTTACTTTTGTTTGTCGAACAAGTTGAATCAGCGTGTTGTGCTGGAGCCAATCGATTTGGAATAAACAGAAATAAAAACTGTAATAAAAAATGATTTGTATTACCAAATAACACTGGCCAAAAATCTGTATTTGAAAAATTTCCTAGCCAAATAGACAAACTGCTAATTTGATCGAGAAACTACAAAATTTGATTATAATTTTTATGTAATAGTCTGGTTTTGAAGATATTACATATTAATAATAAATTAGAACTTTACAAGTGCTAACTATCGAAAAAATCAATTGAAGCGCTTAACACTCATAAAATATAAGTACACAACTTACCAGAAAAGTAGATTTATGTAACATTAATATATATGTTGCCTATGTAATGTTTAAAACTTTTCATGTTAGAGTTTAGTAAGTTTACATAGATTTTATATGTGTAAACTTAATGTCATCTCTTGCTACTGCTTGGGAATAGTTTCTGGGCGTCTCTGTGTTTTGTCCATGCAGTAGTCGTCAAGCATGGAGAAGTCCATACCGATAACCATTCTTCCATCAACAATATTCTTGACTGAAATCGCTCACCGGCGTTCGTCGGGGCATACCGCCACACATATTCGCTCAGGCGAAAAGCCCATGTGAGATGTAGGATAATGGACTATAGTGACATTTGCACCCTAATTGACGATACCTTCTAGAGTGTATCCATCAATTAGACGTAGTTATCAAACCCTAGATCCTTGGGAAAGCCATGAACAACATCCTTTAATGCTTTCGCATGCGCTTTCGTTGCTTCTGCTTCTCATGCCACAAGAACTGAGCTCAAAGTTAACTATCCTTAAGAAGTTTAGCAACTTGCGCAATGAAGAATTCTCCTTTAACTTTAGCTATCACTGGAGTTTTGGAAATTTGTTCATGGGGAGCGTACTGAAGACGCTTCTCCATCCCGTCCATAATCCTTCACAAAGTTTTTCAAGAGTCCAAGTTTGATGTGTAAAAGGTGGCAAAAGAATTTTGTTTCCGTCTACCAAAGGAGGATGCTGGAACATTTTTGTCTCACCGTGGCAAAAGAATTTTCCTAATGCTGGCCAGACATTAACGTTTGTAATGAGATAGACCGTATCCCGACTTCCCAAGTTACAGAGGACAAACCAGCATACTTGTGTACCAATTGCAGCCCAACAGTATCTGCAAGTACCTTCAAGTCTTCCACAGAGTGCCAGCAAGCGATGTCGGGTGTATTTAATTGCAATAAAATGCTTTCATATTGTCATCGTTACTTTCAAACATGCACAGAATGTCAATAGAATTTGAAGGAAGAGATTGCCATTATGTATGCAATACCAGCTTAACTTATCTGAGAAGAATACTCCTGATAATCTCCATCTTCTGGCTTGTATCTAAATGCAAGGAAAATTCACAATCAGGAAATTCACCAACAGGCAACAAGAAATTTCCATTTCGAAAGTATTGATTCAGAATCGTGTTGGCGATTCCTCGTGGATACCATTACATTAGGTAGTATAGCCAGATTCCTTTCTTTGAAGCCTTGATGCCAAATGACTCTCGATTTGACCTTAGGTAGGTCTTTATTTTTTTTTTTTTATTGTTCTGATATATATATATAATCTCTATTTGAGAAAACAATTTTGGCTGACAAGATTCTGAGTGTCAATCCACAACAATCCGGAACATGATGAAGTAAGACAGGGGCCCTCCAATCTCACTACGCTGACTCCAGATTGAGTGTTCTGGAGAAATTGGTATGCAAATAACCGTCTGCAAGGGTAATGGTAGCGATGGCTGACGGGTTTAGACTTTACAGTCGCCTTATTTTTTCTTGACATGCATGACGTGACGGAGTACAGCAACAGAAATACAAATCGTTTACATATTGAGGGCCACCCCTCTCAAATCATTGAAGCAAAACAGCATATAATGGAGTTTGTTCATTCTGTCCGCGTAGCGCACAGCAACATGTATGCAGAAATGTGCGGCCAGTGCTTGCCGGTCTCCTTCACTGATACCGAAATATGAGCGATCATGCAGCCTTTATGATTGGAGTATTCCGACGTTTTTGGTCAGAAAAAGTAACCACCCACACTAGCAGAAACCGTCCGCCGAATTTTACAATGCGTGGCATTCCGTTATTTAAATCTCAAAATTGATAACACTAAAAGCAAGCTTCTGAAATATTACCTTTATATATTCTATATATAATATACTAATATATGAATAATATATACTAAAATATAATATAATATACTATATTTATATTATATATAGTATATATACATTCTGTACGCAAATGTAGACTTGTTATACCTCTAAGATCAAATGGACAATTTATTTATTTTATTTTTTTATATAGTAAGGTACAAGTTTAAATATTAGATAGGGAGAGTGACATATGGCATCAGAACATACTTAAATAAATTATTATTTTGACAAAATAAAATTAGATTTACTGAATTGGAAGAAGAGAAAAAGAAAAGTGTGTAAATATTTGAAGGTATCAAACCTCAATATTACAAAAAGTTAAAAAATATATACCTATATATTTAAGCATATATATAAATTTGAAAGAACAAAAGTCAGAAGGTAAGTGTAAAATTTTACTCTGAATCAACTTTTTAGTACAATTTTCATAATGATTAATCTTTTTAGTCAACTTTTCATAATGATTAAACTATTGAAAATTATCAGTAGCTAATACTTAGAAAATAGGAGCTGTAAAAGAAACTGTATCCTCTTCCACTTCTGTAACACTCAAATGTATACAATTTACCTCTGATTCTATTATTATTATTATTATTATTATTATTATTATTATTATTATTATTATTATTATTATTATTATTATTATTATTATATGTTTTCAGTAACATGGAATGGAGTAATGAAAAAGTCATGGAATTTTTAGAAGTGTATGAAAGTGAACAAATTATTTGGGATTCAGGCCATCCACAGCACAAAAATAGAAATGAAGTCTTTGACGCATGGTTGAGGATTAAGGAAACCTTAAACACTAATATTTCTGTTAGTGATTTAAAGAAAAAGAAGGATTCATTGATGGCTGCCTTTAGAACACACTTGCGCAAGCAGAACACCAGTATCAAAAGTGGCTGTGGAACAGCCGAAGTATACAAGCCAATTTGGTTTGCCTTCGAGAAAATGGCTAGTTTTTTAAGGACTAGAGATCAGCCAATAGAAAGTTTAAATACAGTGGTAGGTTCCTAATTATATATATAAGTATATAATATTTAATATATATATTATATAATATAGCAATATATATTATATATATATATTAATATATATATATATATATATATATTATATAATTATATATATATTATATTTATATATATCATATATACGTATATATATATATATATTATTTATATAAATAGTATATCAATCATCATCATCATCATCATATCAGCAATCATCATCATCAATCATCATCATCATCATCAGTGATCATCATCATCATCATCATTTTTTTCCCCATGACTGGTGGTAAGGTGCGTATGAATGCACCGGAACAAGAAAAGTAGTAGAAGAATATGAACAATGTCGAAAAGAAGCCCAGCTTTACTGCGCTCTCAATACCCCTATTAGGCGGAGAACTCCGTCGCAGTCAGAAAAAATCACACCTAGAGCTGTATGGGACGTGGGCTAACGGAACCCTCACTATGTATAGAACTTGTCGTCAAGTGTTAGGGCGTTTCAATGCCTTGCCCCAGGTGGCGCTACAACGCCATACCAACTCCTTAAAAGCAAAACCCTGCAACCGGGCGTCATTCACTCCTATCTATACAAACCTAACTCTCTTTCTCGCCTTGCCAAAGACTATCTGCATTTCTCTCGCTCCTCCAGAATTCATCTTACTGGATATCAATCCCACCACTTTTTCTTGGTTCTTTTTTTTCCAGCCGGGTGATTTCCCAGTACGCTTCACCAA
>JABUQX010125004.1:0-28003 GCA_015478945.1 Trachelipus rathkii
ATTATATATTATTATTATTATTTATTAATATTAATTAATTTATCTATATTATTATTATTATTATTTAATTAATATCACCTATCATATATGATATAATAGTGATAACTAGTTAAACTATAATGCCACTCATGTTTGTTGGTAGTTGGGGGGGGGGGTAGGGATCAGATATTTTTTATTTAGATTGTTATTTCTTAATTACCTTATCGTATTAGTTATGTTTTTATTTTGAGTTTTGAAATATCTTCTCCCTTATACCTCTTTTAATTTCAATTTATCTTGATTGTCTCCTCTATCACTTTCTAACCTTATGTTGTTCTCAAACATTTAAAAGTCTTATTATTATATTATTATTATGAATAATTTATTTTTTGTGTCCAGGTTATTTCATTTATTTTATTCATTATTGTATTATTGTAGTTTTTTTTTTATTCTTTATTTTTCTTTTCATGTTCCTTATTTTGTTTTATTATTATATGGTTATTTCATCTTATAGTTATTTAATATGTTTTCCGCTCATTCCTTACCCTAACTCTTCTCACTCCACCCTATAACTCACCGGTTTTATTATTATTCAACCTTCTACCATATTCTCCGTTTTCTGTATGTACTACCCTATACTTAATAGGTATTATCATTATTAAGATTCTTCATATATTTATTACTGAGAGTCTCTACCCAATCGCCTGATTCCTTGTGGCTACCGGGCTGTTGTCTCCATGTGCTCTCCAAGCAAAAGACATTCATTGCATAATTCACTATGTAACGGTGAGGGTACAAGTCAAAAACCGGTAATCATATTTTCGAGGTGAGTCTGTTACTCTTAGTGACCGCGGGCGATATTTACGTGAATGGGTATTAGTACACACTACCGAACTTTTAGCCTAACCATTATTAGAAAGAGTACTTTATCCTGCATCATTTGAGGAGCGCATAATTACTTCGGCCTTGCGCGTTTCATTCTACCGTGTGGGTCTAATACTAGCATATACCTTATATTATATGAGATAGAGATCTGCGCCATACATACTATAGGGACTTGATGCGATGATTCGAGTAAGGTGATAATTATTCCAGTAATGGCTCAACACGCAAATGCTCTATACCCTACATAATGGATGGGTTTTTACTAGAGGGTAGAAGAAGGTATTATGCTCTTGCCTGTGGTTAGAACGTATGAAGGTAACCTATAGCCTGTTACGCTCTCCACGTCAAATTATATTACCGGGGATATATTTTTTAATATTTACATAATTAATTTTATTTAATATTAATTATTATTGTCAAGGTCAGATTGTTTATTAAATTAAGATAAATATCACTTAGGTAATGTAGTAAAAAAATAATAAAAAAGAAATCTTATTACGTTCATGGTTCCAAGAAAGTAATCTCATCAATCTGTTGGGAGCCCGTGCAAACCCTGACTCACCTGTCTTACCTGTGTAGTTAATCTCCAATCCATCGTGCTCCAAGGGTTATGGTGGGTGTCATTTAGATAAGTCCACTTTAATTGATGAATAATTGGTTGGATACTATATTCAATGCCCCCCACCACCCCACCGGGTCACCCCGGCCAGGCCGGGGTCCGTTTCCGGGACTACCCCGTCTAAACCAGATGAGGTTGTTTTGATGGCCTCTCAGAATGACCTAATCTCTCAAACCTCATGTCAGCCATCCCAGAGCCACTTTCGCTCGCCAGAAAATCCAACGTCAAACATTCCTTTCTCAAGTACCCTCTATTACAGAGGGAATTCCTAGTCTTCACAACGTTTCTCCACCTTATCACTTTTTATTTCTTATAATTATCATATTCAATGCGTCATCGACGCCATGATTCCGAAACTTGACCGTCTTCTCATCACCTGAACCAGCTCATCCTTGAAGCGCTGCCTTTGGAAGCTGCAATCTCTTTAACGAGCATCGGAGAGCCCAAAGCTTACCGCATAATTGAGGAAATCGTTCCGATACCATATGCATCTCAGTGCTTTCACAGAACCCAACAGCAAACGTACTTGCTCCCACATATATACACATCTGGAGGGAAGATTCTCATATTCATTTTCTAACCAGCGCTGATGATTGTTCGTAAAACCGTCAAAGGGTATCCATGTCGCGCTGGAGTCTCTGGTCAGTCTTGACCGTATGTCGTATCTTTGTTTCATCCCTCACGTCAGTTACAGATATACACACATTTTATCAATCACCGACGGTCTAATACGATTAGCCCGAATCTCACCACATCTTGAACGGACGATACCCTCTTCCAACGACGAACATTTGACTCTTAATTTACCTTAATATGTGCCTTTCCTCCATCCAAAGAAAAACCCTTGGTTTTCAACCATGCACCCACGGTTCGGAACCTTGTGTGCCCTTCCCGAGAAGATGTTTCAAGTGCCATCAATGTGTGTCACCCACGCCCAGAAATTTGTTGGTCTCCCCAGACAATATTTCTGACCCATGTGGAAATTCTCATCCACTCAACTGTGAAAACCTATTCCTCACTCGTTGTCCCAACTGCAAGGGTCCACACCCAGCCTCCTTTTGCTCCGGGCTGAGCCTCAATTTTCCTTAATCTTTAGACTCGACAGGTTGGTCCCGAGGCAGCTGTCCACAGTGTCTTCGGAGCCCTTCTTTTGCTTCTTCCCTGATGTCGCTCACTATATTGCCTCGTTGCAGCATCGCCTTCCGCACATCGTATCCTCCCTCACTTTCCATAGTGATTTCCAGACTGTAGTTATTGCACTTCCTATTTGAACTGTATCATGTTTAATAAGATCCCTAACCTCTTCATCAGCTCTGTTCATATTTCGTACCGCTAGGTGGGATTACCCTGTCGTTAGTTTACTAACACGATATATCTAGCCGCATTCCTGTGTGCTTTGGAGGTACCCGTACATCAACAAAACAAGAAAATTTGCATTCTTGCTTTCTTCTTTTCTTTCTTTCTAATATTTTCTGAACTTCTTCGTGTCTTCTTGCTTTTCTTCTTCTTGTTTTTCCTGCTTCTTCTTCTTCTTCTTCTTCTTTTCTTCTTCTATCTTCTTCTTCTCCTTTCTTCTTCTTCTTTCTTCTTTCTTTCATTCTTCTTCTTCTTCTTGCGTCTTCTTCTTTCCTTCCTTTTTCTTCCTTTCTCTTCTTTCTTCTATCTTCTTCTTCTCTCTTCTTCTTTCTCCTTCTTCATCTTCTTGCTTCTTTTCTTCCCTCTGAAACCTGTTTCTTCGTTTTCTTCTTCTGCTTATCTGTATGTCTTCTATTCTTTGCTTTATTTAATCCTCCTATTCTCTTCCTATAATTTTATCTTTTACTTCCTTTCTTATCCCATCATTCTCTTCTTCTTCTCTCAATTGTTTTAAGTAAGCAAACTCATATGTTACACAAATTTAAAGATAAATAATTTTAAAAATACGTAAGATATTTGTTTTTAAGACAGTGGGAATCATCCCAGAATTCGCACCTCGAATACATATGACAAGGGTGGCGTTCATAAAGAGCAGAATATCTATTCCACTGCTCTTACATTAACAACGACTTCTCCGCCCGTAGTTGGATTGTAAAGTCTTTGCTGGTCGGTGTTCTGTCCTATATTTCCTTAATTCTATCTATTGTTATATTTTATAAACCACTCTTTCTCTCGCACGACGCGAGGAACATTAAAACACATTTTCTCTCTAAATTTCTAAATATGAAGGAAAAATTATAATATTAAGAGTTATTATCTTGAGCATTTTGATAATCAACACAGAAGATTTTATACAGAAAACAACCTTTTTGAACACAAATTCATAAGTTATGATGTTGGAATAATCAGGTACGATAAGGAGAATTACTATTATGTTGATTTAGCGTTTTATTCTTGAACTTCTTTTAAGTATAAATGTTTTATTCTATATACAATATAACATTAAACGTTTAAAAGTTCGAAGGATTGATAATTGATATCATTAGTAATAATCGTAACATTATTATTATTATTATTATTACATTTATTATCTTATATTTTATATTCTGATTTTAGATAAAATGTTTTGAAGAGGTATAAATAACCTTCCTGTTTTCAAATATAACAAGAATTCCAAAGAGGAATAAAAATAAATAAAAAGCAGAAACCCTCTAAATATTAAAGAAGAATATACAAAGAACTGGTCGATGTCGATCTGTTAAGTCCTTCAAAACCATCTTTTTTAGTAGATGGAAGTCAGCCGTACGGATCCAAGATCGAATGGCCATTATAAAATGTCCGCATCTTGGTTTCCTATTATATGGAACGTTAATCATATATTGGACTTGCGCTTTTGTCTTTATTAATTCCACACAATAAATAATTTAGTGATTAAAACGGGAAAATAAATGGTGTGATATTTATAATTCATGCAGTAATTATTCATAAATGTTGTATCATGTATGTTTCCTTGTAGCGAAGTAGACGTCGACGGTTTCTGTAAAACTTCTTACTAACATCATAGTTCTAAAGACCATAGAGGTTCAAATAAGCTAGTTTCAATATCCCTCTACTCCTAGTTTTTAATTATTTTATTGAATTTTCAATTATCATTTTTTTTTCTTCTTCTACCGCACTCCAAAGCGCAATTTTTGATTCTAACCAGTCCTGCATGGATGCCCCAATCCACCTTTCTTGCCCGTGAATTTGAGGTTGGGTTAACCTCGAACTATACCTAAATTAAATATTCATTAAAACACATTTACAGGTTTGAAACTAAACTACCTTATCCAAACATAATTTAGTTGCAAACTCATCAGTATTAAAATTTCAATTCACTGAGCCTATTAAATGTGAACAATGTCTTTGCCAGTAACAACAGGATAAAGAGAATATAACGTTTCTTTTGGAAGCATACTGAGATTCCAACAACTTCTTTTCAGTAATATAAGGTAACCCATTTTCTTATTATATTTTTTCATTTCCGATTCTATTTTTGCAGATCTCTCTGTAAAACGAGTGTCATTAAGAGAGTAGAATTTTGGTAAATAACATTTCAAAATACGAACACTATGTGTGGAGGAGAGTTGGTTCCAATGGTGGTGTTTTCATTTTTTTTACACTACAAATATACTGTCAACCTTCTCATTAGAGCCACACTTTTACCATGCGCTGGGTTTCTACTTTGGGGTAATATTTAATCCATATAAAAAAATAAAAAATACATACAAGGCAATAGTTTATTAAATTTATGGGTATTAAAATAGATTTAATAGATTCATGTTAATTACCTTTTCCAAAACAGAGAGTGTAATACTTAATGAAAAGTACGTACTGCATTATAACTTTAATAAATTAATATGAGTGTAATTTTTAGATAGATATACTTCTTATAACTAAGTAGTGAGAATTAAAATTTTAAGTAAATTTCCATATAAAGCTATATTAAAGTTAACTTATAGTTTTTTTATTTTTAATTTAACCTCTAAAAATTATTTGTCTTTCACTTAATACTATTTAAACCAAATAATATTAATATACTGTAACAACGACAAAAAAAAATAATTGATTAAGTAAAAATATATGATAAAAACTAAAAGCAAATTAATTCAGTCTTAAGAATAATATAATACATACATTAAAAAATATATATCAAAACAAACAACATCTGAATATATATATATTATATATAATATATATTATTATATATACTAACTTTAACATATGCTTTACTTCCCCTATGCTTAAATTAATTAATATTAATATAATTAATATTATCTATAATATATTAGTCAAAACAAAAACATCTGAATATATGTATATATATATATATAGCATTATAATATATTTATTATATATATT
Organism: Trachelipus rathkii; assembly: GCA_015478945.1. NCBI lineage: Eukaryota > Metazoa > Arthropoda > Malacostraca > Isopoda > Trachelipodidae > Trachelipus > Trachelipus rathkii. Next base: position 5,801 of record JABUQX010125004.1, read on the forward strand.
ATATTATATATAATATAATTAATATATATATATATATATATTATTATATATAATATACTGAACTGATAAAGCTTCAGTCCAGATTAAGATTTAATTGTTATAGGTGGGTTAATATAACGTACGAAATATGTAGATTCTAGCAAATAGTTTTAAATACGTTAAAAAAAGCACTAGTTGGACAAAGTAAAAGTTTATAGCGGCACGTCAATAATGCACATTTAAGAGCACAAAGAATGTGTCAATATTATTAAAGAAAAAAGGTTTTAGAAAATTGAGTGAATAGCAAATGGTTGTTAATATACACAGCGCCTATTACGATACAAATAAATGGAAATTCTTACGCCGGTTTTAGATTTCGGATCCTATTGAGACACCTCGATTAAGAGCGTGCACCAATGCTTGTGGAGCGAGTGTAAAATCAGATCTCTTTACCTTAGGATATGGTGCCTCATGGGCGTCACAGAAGTTACTCTCACACATTATTAATCAAAACATGACCTAAAGAGCTCTTATTGGCTTGGTGTTTAAGTAGGAATGCTTATTTAAAAGTTTTTATAAAAGTTTAGATAAGAAAGCTTTACATGGCCTCAGCCACCAATGACCAAATTGGGTTTTTTTTCGGATGTAAAAAGCTAAATTTCGATGAGGTAAAAGTGGAGGTTTAATGGTAAAATAGTTATTTTTCTAGGCTTTTTCTCTCACCACAAAGACCTGGAACACAGATAACTGATTATTTTTGAGGAACCCAACACTTGCCAGCAGTACTTACCCATCTCCTCTATACAATCAGCATTGGATTACCAATATACATAAATTAACTGTTTGATTTCATTATATATTAATTATAAATATTATATATATATATATAATATATATAAAAATTTATAAATGTATATATTGTTATACTTATATTAAAATTATTATATTATCAAATATTTATATATTATATATATATATATATAATTTATATAATAAATACTATATATTCTTTCTTTCCTTCTTTTTATTTATCTTCCTTTCATATTTCCCCTAAGAATGGGGTTAGGAATGATGCGTGTCGAGCATAGCGGAAAAAGAAGAGCAGTAGTAATTTTAGGAACAGGTGGATATCACATAAATAAAAGAAATCCCAGCACTTACCCAGCCATCGTCTACCTACGTACCCTTAATTCGTTGAAGGAACTTCATCGCAGTCAGAAAAATATCCACCTAAAGGCTCATGGGAACAGCGATGGACACTCATACTGGTAGATCGTAATGTAAGAGTTCATATCCCTTGGCCGACTCCTTAGGCTTGGGCCGAACAAACTCTATACAAAAAAATGACTCCCTCACATACCCCGCCATTCACTCCTGTCATCACACCTTTCACTTCTTCCCTCTAAACCAAACTCACATTTCTCTCCACCTAGCATTCCTTTACTGGACTCAATCCACTTTTTCTTCGGTCTCCCACGGTCGGTTGTTCCCAAACACACTCAGCCACTATACTACACCGCTTAAAAACACCAGCCGAACTATCATTCATCCTTTCCCATATGAACCAAACCATCTCAACATAAACTTTCAATTTATTCTCTCCATTTAACCCTTTCTTCCAACCACATACCCTCTAAATAAGTTCATTCCTCCATTTTAATCAATTCTTTCTCACACCTAGCACACGACCCTAAGATTGTCCTCTGAACACATTGAACTTTAGATCTATACTTCTATATCCAGACCATAGTCTCACTACCATACAATAAACACAGGTAACAACCATACCTCATGTTAAAGACCCTAGCGCACCGCACAAACGACTTAGTCCCTTTACATTCACCAAAGGATTTTAACAATTGCACCAGCCACCTTTGCTGGCATTCCAAACTTTCCTACTACACTCTGCATCGTCCGTTCCTTCTCATCCCAACATATACCCTAAATAATTTAAACCTCAGAACATATCAACATAGCTACTCACCATCTAACAATACTTCAACACTGAGGACTGACTGTCCTCACTCACCAAACCATAACCTTACTCTTATCCACGTTACTTTCAAGCCCCTCCTTTTACAAACCCCTGCCAATCTCCTCTACCAATCCTCTCAAACTCCCTCTTCGAATTCACCACTCAAAACCAAATCATTCCGCATATAATAGTAGGGGCAACCCTCAACTTCATCTCCATCTCCCCACCATTCTAAACTCATTTCCTGCCATCCCGCCCACCTCGAATTTCTTCCAAACCAACCCATCCATATAACAAAAATGAATAACCAAGGAGACATAACCCAACCCCGCCTCACCTCCGCTATAATTCCTAAACCAATCACCATTGGAACCATTTATTCTTACACACGCTCACTATCGTCATACATACTTTGATTCCCATTCAGAAGCTACAACACAACACATATATCACTAACAACCTGGCCATAACCTTCCCTATTAATACTATCATACGCCCTTTGCAAATCCATAAAACCTAAATACTATTTATTCTTCTCCTCATTTCCTCAATTATATTTTGTTTCACAATGTAACGATTTGAATTCCACACATAATCCTCGATAAAAACCACTTCCTCTAAAACGCAACCCTTGCTCTTAACCAACAGTCCTTTCAGTCCTTTCAATCACCTCGCCAGCACTCTTTAGACCAAAATACCAGCAATATGACCTTCCGCTAATCCTTTTTCAAATAAACTTATTTCCAACTATAAATTTCTACAGTTTCCCCTTTCTCTCCCTTACCCTTATATAAGGGTACTATTACGGCTCTCCTCCAATCCCTTGGAACTATACCCTCTTAAACGTTTATTACACAACTTCCAAATCCAATCAATCACCATCTCGGCCCCGTCTTGATCATTTCACAAACCAGTATTTTCAAAATCTTCTAATACCTGCAGATTTACCATCTTCAACTTTTTTCACTCTACCCATTACTCCTCCTCCTTCACTAATAACCTCATCCCCAATAAATACCTATTCCTTCTTGCAACCATCAAACCCAAAACACATTCACCATACCATCTTCATATATGGTTAATATTGTGCAGATTTTCGAAGTATTCCTTTCACACTCTCCTCACACCCATTTTTCAATTCAGTTACAAAAGCACCAATCCCTATTCATTATTCCTAAGCAGATTCCTTATTCTCATTCTTAACTCGCGCTTCCTATTCCAGAAGAGCTTCCCTATTCCCTTGTAAGTCTCCCCATTCATCCTCCTTCCACAAACTGTTCATTTACCCTTCTTTTCTCCTACGTACGTATGCACCTTTTAAGTATTTCTTTTTTCCTCCTTAATATATAATTCCAAGCAAATCTTTCTTTTGAGTCTTCAATCATTGCTTTTAGTACATTCCTCAAACCACGCTTTCTTTTTTTACGGCTTAAACTATACGCTTTCTCCACGCCTCTTCATTTTCCAAAACCATTCACTGTTAACATATTCTTAACTTCCTACTTTAGCAATCCACAATCTTCCTTGGTGCACTAACAACAAATTGCTTCCCTTCCTTTTGCGCCTAGATTTGTTTCATATCAAACACTTGTTCACATTCAATCACCGTTTTACAGCGAGCGCTCCTTACATTACTTATCCTTATTGTCTTGCTCACTTAACTTCTCACTCTTAATTTTACCTACTTCCTTCGTATCACTTCCTCTCCATCCAAAGCCCATAACTTAATTTTACATAAGAACAACATAATGATCCGATAATCCCCATTCCTAAACCCCTAACTGATTTAAAAACATCCCAACCATACTCAATCTCTCTCTTCTTCAACCACACTAAATTCAATCATACTTTCCACTTCGATACCATCTCTCTATACCACCAACTCTAGTAAACTTATGGATACACTTTTGTGTTTAAAGAAAAGTATTACTTACACACATACCTCCTCTTTTCACAGACATCAATCACCTTCCTACGCATTCTCATTTCTCCCCCCGCCAACCATCCAAACCAACCTGTTATCCATCCTTCTTTGATTTTCACCCCTATCGTAACATTAGGTCCCCCAAACCTACCAATCTGAAGCCTCCTACTCCCCATCCAGAACAATCATTCAGATTATCCCAAAAAAATTCCGGTACTCTCATTCAAACGTTTCCCCCGTCAGATGGAACCCATAGGTCCACACAACCCACACATACCTGACCCCTTTTTCAACACTTAAATTTAAACCATTTACAAATTCTAGGACTCACACAACAAAGTCTACCATATAGCTTTGTACCCCACAGGTCACTCATCAAAATTGCAACTCCTTTCTCTTTACCCTTATTTCCGATCATTTCTTCACAACCAGCACACATAACACATTTCAAACCACCACAACACTCCAATTTCCAACGCGTTTCCTTTCATCTTTGTTTTCAGTCAACAGCGAGCATATCAAATTTGCCCCTTCTAAATTCTGGCATCACTCTTCCTCCTCCTTCCCCTCAACATTTATTCTTCCTATGCATGATTCCCATGTACCCATCACGCAACAATTTCACTCGCCGTAAAAAGAAGAAGGGCCGTTTACGGACGTACGGTACGCGATGCACGAAACCCTCTCCGAGGCTCATTAGCACTTCCTCTGGAAGAAATCGAGGTAGTAGGAGGGCAGCAACACCCAACTATCCACCGTCCCTTAGTCGGCTCCTACGACAAAACGCAGGACAATACGATGTGGCAATTTCTTTCTCCCCCTCAACAGGATATGAGTAGTAGGTGTCTGTACAAGGTGTTATTCCAGAAGAGGGTGTTGTACTTTAAGTCTGTGTATATGATAATATATATTTTTATTATATATATATATTATATATATATATTATATATATATTAATATATATATATATATAATATATAATATATCTATATATATAATATATTATATATATATATATATATATATATATATATATATATATATATATTATATATAGGGGTGTGTACTATATATATAATATATATATATATATATATATATATATATATATGGGTGTGTGGAGGAGAGCAGTAATAATGTTAAGGGGAACTGTAGGAAGTATAAGGGAATTAGCATATTGAGTGTTGTAGGGAAGATATGTTCTGGTAATTTGGTTAAGAGTTCGTCGAGTGACTGAGGGACTGATTGGCGAAGAAGAAGGTGCATTTAGAAGTGGTAGAGGATATGTGGATCAATTATTTACATTGAATCAAATGATTGAGAAAATAAATGAAGAAGAATAAATTGTATTTAGGTTTTATGGACAGGATTAATAGAGAAGCTTTGTGGCAGGCGTTAGTGATTTATTGTGTTGTGGTAAGCTTGTGAATGGAATCTAAAGTATGTATGGTGGTAGTTAAGCGTGTGTAAGAATAAATGGAGTTGAAAGTTATTGGTTTAATATTGTTTTCGGAGTGAGGCAGTGATTTGTTGTGTCTCCTTGGTTATTTAATTTGTATATGGATGGGATGAAAGAATTAGAGATAGGGGTGGTATGGGAATTGTTAGATTGTTTAAGAATGGAAGAGGTAAGGTGCCCCGCTTATTGTAAGCGGATGATTTGGTTTTGTGTTGCGAATATGAGGAAAGTTTGAGAGGATTGGTAGAGGGGTTTGGCAGGCTGTGTAAAAGGAAGGGTTGGAAGTAAACGTAGATAAGAGAAAGGTGATGTTGGTGGGTGAGGAGAGTCCGAGGTTTGAAGTCATTATATGGTGAACAATTGAAGGAAGTATCTGAATTTAAATATTTAGGATATATGTTGGTTGAGAAGTGGGTAGGTGATACAGTGTAGTGAGAAAGTTGTGAATGGTAAAAAGGTAGCCGGTGCAATTAAATCCTTGGTAGATGTAAAGGGACGATTTCTTGAGTGCGCTAGGGTTTTGCCTGGGGGTACATTGTTATGTGTTAATATTTAGTAGGAAACCTATGGGATGGAATACTAGGTATAGATTTCAGATGCAATCTGTTCAGATTGATAATCTTTGAGGCCTGCTAGGTGTGAAAAAAATTAATAAAATGAGGAATGAACATATTAGAGAATTGTGTGGTTTGTAGAAAGGCGTAAATGAGAGAATAAACGTGAGTATATTGAGATGGTTTTGTCATATGATAAGAATGGATAATAGTCGGTTGGTTAAGCGTATTTATAGTGGTGAGTGTTTTGATAATCTTCCGACTGTTGGGTCAAAGAAAAAGTGGATTGAGTCAGTAAAAGAATGTATGATGCGAGGTTGTCATATCAGAGAAGAGGTGTATAATGGGAGTAAATGGCTGGGTTTTATGAGGGGGTATGGTTGTGGGCTTTACCCAGGGGATGAACCCCACATTAACGATACACCACAGTGAGAGTTCGACACGGCCTTGCGAAGCCCTAGGGTGTTAGTATTATTATAACTTGTTGAGATAGCATTCGTAAATTTATTTATTTTGGTTATTTTTTTATTAACGGTTTGATTTGCATTACAATTTTTTTTTTTTTTATACTTTTTATACTATTTTTATTTTGTATTATTTAACATTATGGATTGAAAAACCTGAATATTTGTATTCATTTTGATTTTTGTTTCGTACAGATTCTCATTACTGATGTGGAACATGAAGATAAAGATGAGAGACTCGAAGCGAAAAGCTCTTCAAGAAATGGACCTCAAACATCAAGGAGACGTAACCAAATGGTTAAAAAAAAGGATTTGAAAAAACTCAATTGTTTGCATTTTAATTCTACTTTTAAAAGCAAGAATGACATGAAAAGTCATTCGAAGTCACACAATAAAAGAAAGTTGAAATGCGATCACTGCAGTTATGAATGTAATTTTCAGTCGACTTTAAAACTTCATCTGATGAAACACTCAGATACAAAATTATTTAAATGTTCCGATTGCAGCTTTGAATGTAATTTAAAAGGAGGTTTAAAAAAACACATGTTGAAACATAAAAATTTTAAATTATTTAAATGTTCCGTGTGCAACTGTGAGTATAATCATAAAGCAAGCTTAAAATTACACATCTTAACACATACAAATTTAAAATTATTCAAATGTTCAGAGTGCAACTATGAATGTAATGATAAATCAAACTTAAAAAGACACACGTTAACACATGAAAATAATGTTATATTATTTAAATGTTCCGAGTGCAGCTATGGATGTTATCAAAAAAGAGATTTACAATCACACATGTTAACACATGCAATTGTTAAATTATTTAAATGTTCTGAGTGCAGCTTTGAATGTAATTATAAAGGAAGCTTAAAAATACACATGTTAGCACATGCAAATGTCAAAATATTTAAATGTTCTGAATGCAACTATGGATGTAATCGGAAAGGACAATTAAAATCACATATGTTAACACATGCAAATGTTAAATTTAAATGTTCTGTGTGCAACTATGAATGTAATTATCAAAGCAACTTATTTCACACATGTTAACACATGCAAATGTTAAATTGTTTAAATGTTCCGAGTGTAGCTATGAGTGTAATTATAAAGGAAGCTTAAAAGCACACATGTTATCACATGCAAATGTTAAACTATTTAAATGTTCCGAATGTAGCTATGGATGTAATCTTAAAGGAAATTTAAAATCACACATGTTAACACATGCAAATGCTAAATTATTTAAATGTTCCGAGTGCGACTATGATTGTAATCAAAAAAGAATCTTTAAAAAACACATGCTTTTGCATGCAAATTGTTCTTAATCATTTGGTGCAAATTTTCTTCTGTATAGATTAATAATGGTGTGAAGAAGTGATTTTTTCTACCTGCAAAAGAATAAAAAATTAACAACCAGTATGAGATCTATACATTTGCCATCTATTGGTATTCGTTGTAATTATCGGTACGTGAAGAGTTTTGGTGTGATAGTTACATACATAACTTGGCGATGTGGTGGGTCAACTTTTATTGTGAGAAATGCCTCAGTTTGATTTACATGCTCCTAATCCGTTCCCCATCTCTGAAGTATAGTCTACTGAAGAAAGGTGGAAGAATGTAAAAGCGTGAAATCGTTTTACATTACGGCAATAGGAGTCACATTTGCTGTTCAGAAAAAGGAAATTTGACTATATGTTGCTGGTATGGAGTGAGCTTATGTGCTCCATCTATATTCGACTTCAGGCACCGTCGCTCTCTGCTAAGACTCCAAATATAATTGGAGTCATAGCAGTGGGAACGTAATACGTCTCTTAATAATTATTGAGAAATACCTGATCTGTCAATTATTGAGAGGCGTACTACGCTCCATCAAGTTGCCATTTGCACTGGTGGTGATTTCCATCTTTGATTATCTCCAATTCCTCTTCACGCTGTGATCACATTTGATTATGGAGATTTCTGATCACTGGGAGTATCTACCCTCTGCGATGTGCCTGATGTCGTCATTTCTAACCAAGACTGCGGCCCACTAGGTTCTATTGGGATTCACATACCCGTTCATGCGGAATCGGTGCATATATATGCAGACGGCTCAAGGAGGGAGGGAGGGGTGAGTGCAGTGGCTATCCTGCCAGATTGCAATCTAACCCATTCTCCTCCTTTGTTCATCGACGTTTACAGCTGAATTGGTGGCGATGGTTCTGGCGATGAATAGGGTTATTGGCTTTGATGCACAGAACACATACACCATCCCATCTTCTCAGATTCAAAGAGAGTCATCCTTGCGCTAAAAGATCGTTCTACTAGAAACCCTCTGGTTCTTATCCAGAAGTTCCCGTTTTGCTCAAATTTACGAAAAAAAAGGATGTGACTTTTTGTTGGGTCTCATCACATGTGGGCATCTAAGGAAACGAATAAGCTGACAGAGTAGCTTAACACACTGCTCCCTCCAATACAACCTGCATGTTATACTTTCCTGAGACCTTGCAATAAGGGTGCCTTCCTGTTACTGATTACCATTTTGTATAGATCGCACTTATTATTGAGCCTGTAAACTACGTAGTGTTAAGCCTCTCGTGCTGGGATGGACTTCTTCGTGTAGGCGGAGTTGCTACGGGAATGTGATCCTGACCCACGCGTATTGGCAATACCAATCTGCCACACGGTTTATCTTCATTGTTTTCATCATTATTGCTTTTGATGATTTATTTCCATTTGTCACTCTTTTCCGTTTGTTCACCACTGTGGTTATCAGACTGCTGTAATACTGACTTATCATTGTGAACGCGACTCGCATGATCGTCTTTGCTTATTTTATGATCAAAAGAAACCACTCATCCTTTTTTGTCGATGTCGTCTTCGCTTTTCTGCAGAAACAGAAGTTTCTATTTATGATATAAATCCTTTTTATTGCTTTTTTGCTCAATCGTTTTTTTCGTTCTAGGGTGCCGTTCCTTGATGTTGGTATTTCGCACCAGCCGCGAGTAACGCCCGCTCATTTGTGTGCAGTGACTGCGCCTGTGAAAATTCTCATTATATATATATAATATATAATTACTATATATATATTATAATTATATATATATATATAATATATATATATATATATACTAATATATATATTAATAATATTTATATATATATATATATAATATATATATATACTATATATATATATATATAGGTAGGTATATATATATATTTATATATATATATAATATATATTATATATTATATATATATATACACTTTACTAACCACCATTTTATGCCACATATCAATAAACACTGATTAAGTACACCCCTACTTCTAGAGTAACACCTTACGAGCATGCCTACTACTGCCATATCCCTGTGTGTGGGGAGAAAGAATTGGCCCCATCGTATGTCCTGCGTGGTGTAGAAGGCCACTAAGGGACGGTGGTAGTTGAGTTGGGCTGGCCCACTACACCTATCTCTTGCTAGGACTGCTGATGCATGCCTGAATGGTCGTGATCGCTCGGTAAACGATCCTTCTAATTTTCGGCGCAAATTGTATGATGTATGGGTACATGGAATGTCAGAGGAATAAATGTTGAGGAGAGAGGTGATGGATGTAATGTGTTTGTGTTGATTTGATTTGTCCGCTGTGACTGAAACAAAGATGAAAGGAAAAAAGAAATGAGTGATGTGGTGGTGATGTGTTTGCGTGCTGGTAGTGGAAGAGAAATGAGAGACGGGAGGAAGGATTGCAATTTTGATGAGTACCTGTGGTACACAAAGCTGATGTAAGACTTTGTGTGTGGTGAGTCCTAGAATTCTAATGGTTAAATTTAAGTTTGAACAGGTCAAAGTATGTGTGGTTGTGGACGTATGGTCCATCTGAGGAAACGTTGAAGAGAGTACGATTTTTTGGATAATCTGAATGAATGTTCTGGATGGGGTGAGTGGGAGCTTCAGATTGATAGTGTTGGGGGACTGAATGGTTGGATAGTTGATCAAGAAAAGGGATGGTAGGACAAGGTGTTTTTGGGGTGGCGGGAGAAATGAGAATGGTGTAGGAAGGTGATGTGACTTTCTGTGAAGAGAGAGGTAGTGTGTAAGTAATACTTTCTTTAAACACAAGAGTATGCCATAAGTATACTAGAGTTGGTGTAGGTAGAGGAGGTATCGAAGTGAAAAGTTTGATTGATTTTTGTGTTGGTGAAGAAGGAGATGTTGAAGTATGTGCTTGGACTGTTAAATCAGTGAGGGGTTTAGGAATGGGATTATCGGATGATTATGTTGTTCTTTACTAAAGATTAAGTTAGTGGGGGGCTTCGATGGAGAGGAGGTGATACTAAAGGAAGTAGGTAAAATTAAGAGTGAGTAAGTTAAGTGAGCAAGGACAATAAGGCTAGTATGTAAGTAAGGCTCGCTAGTAATCGTTGAATTTGGAACAAGTTGATAAGTGACAAATCTGGGGGGCAAATGAAGGAAGCAATTGTTAGTAGTAAGAGGAGTGTGTGATTGTTGCTAAGAGTAGGGAAGTAAGATGTTACAGCGAATGGTGGAATGAAGAGGTGAGTAAGCGGTTAAAGGTAAAAAAGAGCGTGGTTGAATGTACTAAAGAGCAAATGATGAAGTTTCAAAAGAAAGATGCTGGAATTATATAAGGAGGAAAAAAAGTAATACTAAAAAGGTGCATACGTAGGAGAAAACAAGAGGTAAATGAACCATTTGGAAGGGAAGATGAATTGAGGACATACAAGGGAATAGGAACTCTTCTGGAAGGAAGCGCGAGATTAAGAATGGAATAAGGGAATCTGTTAGAATTATGAATACGGGATGGTCGCTTTTGTAACTGATTGAAAGTGATGGTGAGGGGGAAGTGGAAAGACACTTCGAAATCTGGCACAATTATTAATTAACAGTAATGATGAGGCTTGCTAGTGAATTGTGTTTGGGTTTTGATGGTACATAGAAGAATAGTATTTTGGGGATGAGGTTATTGGTAGGGGGAGGTAATGGGTGGAGTGAGGAAAGTTGAAGAAATGGTAAATCATCTGCAGGTATAGATGAATTACTGGTGACATGATCAAGAGCGGAGGCGAGATGGTAGTTGATTGGATTTGGAAGTTGTGTAATAAAGCGTTATTGAGGGTATTAGTTTCCACGCGATTGGAGGAGAGCGGCTAAATTAGTACCCTTGTATAAGGGTAGGGGAGAAAAGGGGAACTGTAGAATATAGAGAATAAGTTTATTTGAGTGTGTAGGGAAGGTATAGATGCTGGCATTTTGGTCGAAAAAGTGGTCGAGTGACTGAAGGATGATTGGTGAAGAACAAGGTGCGTTAGGAGGTAGAGGATGTGTGGATGCAAAGTCTTTAACATTGAAACAAATGAATTAGAAAATGAGGGAGAAGAAGAGAAAATTGTATTTAGTTTTATGGATTTACAACGGCGTATGATAGAGTTAATAGGGAAGATTTTGGTTAGTTTATTGATATATGGTGTTGGTGGTAGGCTTCTGAATGGAATCAAAGTATGTATGACATAGTGAAGCAGTGTGTAAAATAATGGTGTCATGGTGATTGTTTTAGGATTGTAATTGCGGGAAGTGGGAAAGACAGGGTTGTGTTATGTATCCTTGGTTATTCAATTTGTATATGGATGGGGGTTATGAAAGAATTCGAGGTGGGGATGGCAGGAATGGTGTTAGAATGGATGATGAGTGGAGGGTGCCATAAGCCTATATATGCGGATAGATTTGGTTTCTGTGTGGCGAATCTTATGAAGAGTTTGAGAGGATTGTAGGTGTGTAAAGGAGGGGTTTTGAAAGTAAACGTAAGTAAAAGTAAGGTTATGGTTGTGAGTGAGGACAGTCCTCAGTGTGTAGGTTATGTTAGATGGTGAGCAGCCTGAAGGCAAGTGTCTGAGTTTACATATTTAAGGGTATGTGTTGGGATGAGTAAGGAACGGATGTATGCAGAAGTGTGTAGACAATTGTGAATGGTCAAGGAAAGGCTGCTGGTGGGCAATTAAATTCGTCTGGTGAACTGTAAAGGGACTAAGTCTTGAGTGCGCTAGGTCCTAACATGAGGGTATGTTGTTACCTTGTTATTGTATGGTAGTGAACTGATGTCTGGAAATAAGCAAGTATAAGATCTTAAAGTTCAAATGTGTTCAGAATGGACAATCTTAGGGGCCATGCTAGGTGTGAGAAGAATTAAATAAAGATGGAGGAATGAACTTATTATTATTATAGAGTTGGTGTGGTGTGAAGAAAGGGTAAATGAGAGAAATAAATGAATAGTATGGTTGAGATTGGTCTTGGGTCACTGTGGAAGGATGAATTAGATAGCGTTGGTAAGCGGATGTATATGTGGTGAGTGTGTTTGGGAAGCCGACCGCTGGGAGACCGAGAGAAGTGGCAAATCGAGTCGGTGAATGAAATTGTCTGAAGGAGAGAAATGTGAGTTTGTCAAAGGCGAGAATCAAGGTGCATGATAGGGAGAGAATGGCGGGGTTTGTATGGGGGGCAGTTTGTGGGTCCATCCTGGGCCAAGGGGATGAACTTAATTGACGATTTTATCCATAGTGAGGCCCGTCGCGGTCTCATGAAGCTCTAGCGTGTGGATTTTCGTGTCTGTGACAGAGTTTTCACTAAATTAATGGTGACAGGAGGGGGGTAAGCTGGGCTTTCTTTTCGAGACATTTGTCATATTCTCCTTCTGCTTTTCTTTTCCGATGCTTGTAGGCGCACCTACTCCCAGTCTTGGAAAGAAGAGGTTAGGTAAAGAAAGAAATATATATATATACTATGATATATATATATATATATATATATTATATATATATAATATATATATATATATTATATAAGTATATTATATATAATAAATATTATATATATATATAATATTATATATATATATATATATATATTAATATATATATTATATATATATATATTATAATATATCTATATATATAATTAGTATATATAATTATATATATATATATTATATATATATATATATATATATATATATATATATATATATATATTATAATATATATATATAATAATATATATATATATTATATATATATATTATATATATTATATAATAATATAATATCATATATTATATATATAATATTATATTATATATATATTCTATATATATATATATTATGATGGTGTATCACCGTTAATATTGCGAAAAAACTCAGTATGATAACTTCCTTGCATAAATATCGATTTATTGTGCAATAAACATTTCACGAAAAGCGCCTTCGTGTTCAAATACAACGTGATGGAAACTATTTAAACATTAAGTTACAAATAATCAGTAAACTAAATTTGGAAAGGTAATTAACAATTCATTCATTTTAATTAAATTATAAGAAATACATAGATGACTGCACAGATAACAGAAAATATACAACAATGGTACGAAGCAATGGTGGCCCCTAGAGGGGTTTTATCGATCCCAATGCTTTGGATCATCTTACTTGGAGGTCGGGCGGCCCGTGACAGGCAAATATGACAACATTTGGATTTATACGCAACAGTTGAGGGAGTTCCGGATAGAATTAAGGGCTCGCACTTATTTGCTTGTAATCTCAATCTTGTGACTGAAACGCATCGATGTCGGCTAGATTGAGCCACACGGTGTGTATGACTACGTTCAGACAATGAGTACTCAATGAATCAATGCGTCGACTCGATAAAGCCAAGGTCCGTGTAATCATGCCGAGCTAGGTGGAGGTGATTCTCACAAGTCGAGCCTTAGTTACTTACCGTGTAGTGCTGAATTTCAAATGTTGCTTCGTACTAATTATGTCCAAATGTGTTATACTTGGTGTCATCCTCTGAATGAGCAAGATGAATTGAAGATTATTCCATATCTGCATTATTATATGGTTCTGGATATACAAGCGAGACAAGGTGTGATCTTGTAATCTCCACCTCTCCAATGACTTAGTGTTCTAATCGTAGTGGAAATATATCTGATTGATGTTATCTAATAAATCGTTTAAGAGCAACTAAAGCTGATATATTGCAGTCTAGCGGATGGATCTGTTGCGTAGCTGCACACATATGCGAATTTCGTCTTGAGTGTAACTTATAGAGTTGGTATAATGAGCGGCATAACTGATCTTCCAGTTAGTTAGTAGGTAATGTCATGGTTCAAGAACTATTGGCAGGACTATGATCAACTCTCGAGTAAGTCCTCGCTGGTATAAAGATTTATGGACCTATCAATTTTATTCTTCGACGCGGCGGAGTACATTCAATGAAACTGGTTGTTGATGCGGCTTTCCAACCTGATTGCATGGGGTGGTTCATTATCAGCTCCATATGTGATTTGTTGTGGTAAGTTCGATATGGCGTCTCTGGAAAATTTTGCCTCATGCGGTGAACAAATTTCTGCTGAATGGTGCAGCTATTGTCTGCAATTTGTCTTGTTGGCAATCAGTCGCCAAAGCTACTCTTGCAGGAAAATCTGTTGGAACAAGTGCCTGCACTCGTTGGATGTAATTAGTGTACAGAAGTTGATTTTTCAATACCTGAAAACTTATATGTAGTGTTGCAGCAATCTTTCTGGTACTTGTGGTAGGACTGTCCTCAGTTCTTGGATAACCTGTTCTTCGACATCTGGTGTTGATACTGTTCTTCTTCTTTTTTCCATTTGTAAGTTTTTTAAAACTTCCTGTTCCTTAAGACGTTGATCGGAGACGTGGCAAACTAGTTGAATGCTGGTGACACGGTTAGAGTACATTTCTTTCATAGAGACGTCATTGGCTGCTATAATGAATTACGTTCGTTAGACGTATAACAAAAGCATTCGCTCATTTCACTATTTTTGTGGTTAGATTCATTTGAAAATATGATGCAACTAAAAAATACAGAACCTGACGCGACACGGACTAGTATATGTATATTAATGAAGCGAGATATCGTGAACTATTGTAAGTAACAGGTAGGTGAAACCTTTTCGCTACGTACTAAGTTTGTGCTTATTATTAAGGTTGAGATTGTGGCAGTCGGAATCATGCAATTGGAATGAAATCATGTATACTGTTAACATAAGTTTCATCACCTGTAATGCTTGGAGAGACGAGGTCGTTTTCGGTGAATGTTTATTGACACATATTTTCTTATATATTTATGCTAGGAATATCATACTAAATTTTTTCGCAATATAAACGATATATATGTTAATATATATTATTATATATATATATATTTATTATATATATTATAACTATTAGTATATATATACTATTATATATATATTATATATATATATTAATATTATAATTATATATTATATATATATATATATATATATAATATATATAACTATAGTATGTATATATATTATTTGTGTTATACATAATTATTTATATATATATTATATATATATATTATATATATTAATATTACAGTATATAACTTTAGTGGATTGGAGCGACCGCTGCATGTGTTTACTATAACGCGGTGTATGCGTTTCCTAACATTTTTTTTTGCAACAACCGCTAAGTTGGCAGTTCTTAGGAATTTTTCGAGGACACGGTATGCGTTGGTGGGCAATAAAAGCAATAAATTTAAGCAGTTGAAGTTGTTTACTACTATTTTGACTAATATATTTATTGTTTTAGTTATTATTATTACCATGCAAAATTGTTTTAATTTCTGGTCGTGTCAATGGTGCGAGTGTGAGTCTCTGTTTTACCAGTGGAAGGTTACTAGTGCTGCAAGGACGAGACCTTTTCATGCAGTCAATCGCCCACGCATCCAATTTCGGCGCCATCCTCCCGCCCTGTGGAAAACTGGAAAGATATCAACTGACCTAAGCATGGCTATCCTGTATACTTCGTGTTTTGTAATTAATTTCTAGTAAGCGGCAAGTCTATGTTCTTAAGGAGAACGGAATTTTTCAGGCCATCGTTTCTCGCTGTTTATCTCCATCCTTTGTGGGCGCTTGATAAATTATCCAGTTCTGTTTTTCAGAAATTGTGTTCGTTTGACTATCAGACTACTAACACCATTAGGCCACGAGCATCTAAGCATAATCATTTTTTCAGCCATCATCTTCAATGTCCTATTTTTGACAAGTTATGTTTCTTCGCTTTCTGCTCCTCTTTATTCTCCACACAGTGTCAGAGGACTTCATCTTCGGAGTTGAAAATCCTCTTTCTTTATTCTTTCGATATTTCTTGCTATTTCTCATCTTCAAAACACTTTCACTTATTAGCTCTATGTCTTCTTAATTTCATCTAGCACTATTTGATGCTAAATGAGCATCTCATCCGGTTTTAAAGCACAGAATTTTTTGGGCTGGATAATGTTGCAGAGTTGCTTTTTATTCTCTCGGCAGTCTTAAAGAGATTTAGGCTTTTTTATAATACAGATTAACTTGCTTGCAGAACGCGTTTAAGTTGGCCGGTTGCAAAGTACCATCGGGTTTTTTTTTTTGGTTTTGGGTTTTTTTTTTGAATTTTGTTTGGTTTTTGTTTGTTGACTACCGCTGGTTGCAGTGCGTTGTGAATACGCAGTGACAATCGCCTGGTCTGCGTCTGCTTAGGGCATTTGCGTGTATTCGCATCTTTCCATCACTAATGAGTATATATATAATATATATATATATATATATATATATAGATATGTATAAAGTTATATGCCCATAATTTTATAGATCTAGCTATATAGAGATAGCAAATATGTTCTATATAATTATATATATATATATATATATATATATATATATATATAGTATATATATATATATAGTATATGATATATATATCTCAGGGATGTGGGAGTCGAAAAAAATAGAATGCGACTCCCGACTCCGATTTCTCCCAGATTGATTTTAAAAACAACGACTCCCGACTGCCGGACGTCGATTTTTAAAAAAATCATATCGACTCCGACTTCCCGATATCCCGTTATGTGAAAATTTTTTTCATACAACACACTTTATTATTATTATTTATTTGATTATTATTATATATATTAGGGTATTATGTACTATTATTATTATTATTATCTATTGATTATGCTTATTATTAATCATTATCTATTTATGGATTACGTTGTTATTATTATTATTATCTATTTTATTATTTTTATTATTAAGTAATTAATAATAATAATTAATATTGCTTTATTTTATTAATTATTATTATTATTAATTAATAATAAGAATATAATAATAACAATGATAATAATCATATTAATAATAATAATAATGATTATTAAATTGATTGTCATAATTAAAAATTAATAATATTGTAAATTTTTTTTTGTCAACAGTTACGTGTACGTACGTAGTCCACATTCAAAAACATATAGTGCCTATTTGTTTAAATAAATGTATAATAACAATTTCTGATTAAAATTTCTCCTTATCAAATAATTCTTTTTTTTTTCAACTGTTTAACATTAAGCCTATTATTCCGCACCTCATGAAAATAAAAGTGATTGTATAATTAAAATAATAATCAAATAATTATTATTATTATTATTATTTTAATTAATAATAATAATAATAATAATACAATATTATTATTATTTTTATTAATTAAATGTATTGAACTAGAAAGAGTAAGTATACGAAAACATTAAACAAATGTCTTATAGCCGAATTTTTATTTGGGCGTTAGGGGATGAACTGGTTTCTCAAGAAAAATATTAACGTATTCGGACTCAGGGAAAAAAAATACCATAGAAAATGTTAAAATATCGCTGGAAAAAGTTTTTTCTTTTCTTTATATACAGGAAAAATTAAAAATAAACATCTTAAATTGGCTACAAACAAATGTCAAAATAAAGAAAATGTACGTCTTTATTAATATAAATTCAATTGAAGTTTTTCCCAAATTCTTTGTGTGTAAAGTTTATACAAATTGTTTTGGGAGTCGAAAAGAGGAGTCGTTTTTTTACATCGACTCCGACCCCGACTCCCCTAAAACAAAAAATTGACTCCCGAACTCTGATCTCCGACTCCTTAACCCTGAAAACGCTCGACTCCGACCTCCGCCATCCCTGCTATATAATATATATATAATACTATATATCGCCCCATCCATAAGCATACTACTAATCTACCTATACATATTTCTTTACATAGGTTAATGGGACCTACCTATCTTACTATTCACTAACTACTATATCCATTTATTTACCTACAACCACTTTTTACTGCCATATATCACCTCATTACGCTTTTCATCTATAATTCCAACTTATAAATATATGACCCCTTAGTAGGGGACTGAACTCTACTACTACTATATATAGGTGGATTATATTCTAGTTTATATATATATATACTGAACTTATTATTATTAATATACCATGTTATTTTCAGTAACTATTATTTTCTCAGTAATCTTCTCTCCAATTTTGTTTCCTAGGTTTATGGGTGTGTGGATCAAAAGACTTATTATACTATTTATATACTGCTTACGTTATATTTATATCATTACTTCTCTGATCACTAGTATATATATTATGGTTATATATAATATATATATATACCTTTATTTATATTATATTATTATATATATATATATATATAATAATATTATTATTATTTAATAATATATATATTATATAATATATAATTATATAATATAGTCATATATATATTAATATATTTATATATATATCTATTATAGGATATATATTATATATATATATATTTATACGTATTATATAGTTAATATATATATATATACTATTATATATATATATTATAATATATCTATTATATTATATAAATATATATATATATAGTATATATATATATTAATATTTCTTTTTAAAAACGTGCTTTATCCCCTATGCAGGGGGTAACATGGGGGACCACAGGAAATACAAACTTTAAGGCTCGCCGTCCTTTTCCTCCACATTATTCCAGCGGTCAGTACAAATTGTTTCGTTCTTTCCGGGCAGTCGAGGTTTGTGACTTCTTGCCCCAGGTAGAGTAAAACTCCAATTGCTACGGAGGAGTTGAACAGCGTCTCGTCGTTATGAGGAGGTTGGTGACTCAACTCCTGCGCTAAGAGGTGTTCTAATATATATACTCTATTTGTATAATTACCTATTAGGTATTTCTAGTATTTGGTATACTATATCTATTTGTATTATAGGCTTATGATTAGTTATACTATATACTAATACTCTATATTATATATTATTATTGGTTACCTTTTTTTTTTCGGGTACTCTTTATATAATATATGATATATATAGTAAATATATATACTATATACGTTTATTTGGATTTATATGGTTTATCTTATATTACTATTTTTAGTATTATTTATATTATACATTATAACTTTACTTACTATATATATGTATTATTATTGTATATTTTTGATATTATTTGAAATGATATATTATCATTATCAATATCATTATATTATAGCTTCTTCTTACATACATTATATTACTTTTCTATTCAACTTATACATATAGGGATCATTAGAATGGGGTAGGATCCTACTTCCGCTCTTACCTTAATATATATAAAATAATCAAAGAAACTTAAATGACCTAACTATTGCACTGATTAGAGTATTCAGCAAAGTCAAATTTTAACTTTAAATGTTTTTTTACACTTATTAACAACATCACAATTTTACACTTTAGTTTTTACTTTATACATTTGATATATTCATTTTAATGCAACTTTTACGAAAGTCTCACATTTTATATTTAATATAAAATGTGCTAACATTAAAACAAAGATTTATTCTGTGATGTACTTTAGTACATCACAGAATAAATCTTTGTTTTAATGTTAGCACTGAAAAAAAAAAATAAAAAGCAGTCTATTGTGCTTTTGTGACATGGGACGCCCTATGAAATGCCCCAGACTCTTGCTTTTGTTTTTATAGCACACATAAGGAGGTTAGGCCACTTTCACGTTTGATGCACGCCACGGCTTTGCTCTGTCGAAGCAGGTATTTCCTCCTTGCTTCACAATAACCGATTCTTTAGCTGCAGTGAAGAATTAGTGAGAGTGTTAATAGAACGAAAATTTTTTCCAGCCCCAATACGCACTGTCTTCTAGGCCTGAATGGCCAGAGAACAGAGCACTAATCGAACTAAAAAAAAAAAAAATGGAGTTATGAGGAGAGAAAGATTTAGTCGAAGAAGGAAAGAACCTGCTCATCCGTCAACTGATTAACATAGGTTACAGCTCCCACCTTAATGGCAGAAGCGAAGCGTCATCAGAGTCAAAGCAGTCATTCCAGATTATTATAGTTAGCGTAGAATGCGCAGGCAAGGCCCCCCAATCAGCCGATCAAAGTGGCCAGGAAAAAACGATAGGGCAATATTTTTTTAATCATATATATATATAATTATATATATATACTATATATATATATTCTTTATTTTTTAATATATTTTGTATATATATATATATATAATGTTTTTTACTTTGAATATTACTTAAATTAAATGGTGCGAATTTTTTTTTCAAGAAATATACTGAGAAAAATGGCATTTGATCTAGTAATTTTGCAAGTTCTTGGATGTGTTGGATGGTAGAACCATATTCTAATATTTGATAATATCTTGTGGATTGAAGTGACGTGTCATGATCGGAATTCATGAAGGTGGAACATTCAAGATGTTATTTTGATCTGAGAGTGAATACATAGTCCAGCATCTTGACGATCCTCGATGCAGAATTTTGTGCTGGCCCGTCCTAATTGGCTATGAGATTAGGTAAGCTGTTCTTGCCCTAAGCAATGAATTAGGAATATATAAGTCGGTTTGAAGTAAGAGAGCAGGGTTGAAAAGCAAATGTTGATGACGAGTAAGGGTGATGATAGTGAGGAGAGTCCGCGATGGTTAAAATCGTGTTGGATGGGAAACAATTGTAACAAGTTTAGAGTTTTAATAATTTAGGCTACATGTTAAGATGAAAAGGGATAAGGGATGATTCGAGTATAGTAAGAAAGTTGTGAATGGTAAGGAAGGTGGCTGTGCAATTTAAATTTGGTGAATTACAAGGGATTAAGTATCGAATAGCGGGCCTAGGGTTTTGCGTGAGGGTGTGCTGTTACCAGTGGATAATGTATAGTAGTGAACTATGGTGTGGGAATAATTGGTATTAGAATTAAGGAAAAATCTGTTTCAGATGGACAATCTTAGTTAGGGGTGTGTTTAGGTGTGAGAAGAATTAATCAAATAAGGAACGAACATGTTAGGGAGTTTACTGTGGTGAGGAGAATTGCGTTAAGATAGTAGAATAAACGAAGGTGTATTAGTGGTTTGGTCATATGGAAATGGATGGTATGATTAGTCGGTTGGTTGAGAGAATGTAATAGTGGTGAGTGGGGTGGGAGACCAAAGAAAAAGTGGATTGAGTCATAAGGAATGTCTGAAGGAAAGGAATGGAGTTTTGGCAGAGCGAGAAGGCGCCTAATAGGAGTGAATGGCGCGGGTTTTTGTGAGTGGGCATTGCTGTAGGCGCTGGTTCAAGGTAATGATGCCCTACTTGACGAAATAACCACAGTTGAGGGTCCGTCACAGTTCTCTGTGAGACCCTAAAGTGGATTTTATTATGACAGCGACAAGCTCTCATTTAGGGGATGGTGGGGGGGGGGGGGGGAGCTTTTCTTTCGACTTGCGTCATGTTTTACTACTATTCTGTTTCTGATTTATGTTGGCGGCACCTCACAAACATTAAAGAAAATTATTTTGAAGTTAACAGTCCTGAAAAGTATTTTGCCGAGGATTGTCATTTTTTTTTTTATACTTTTTTTTAATATTTTATTTTGATATTTTTTATTTATATTATATTATTTTTTTTTTTTATAAGTGAAGCTTTTAACAAATGATCGTGGCAGA
>JABUQX010125005.1:0-2500 GCA_015478945.1 Trachelipus rathkii
AGGATAGTTTTAGCTGTGTTGATACGAATGACATCTCCTGCATCTCTACGCTTTGTTGTTGATTATCTTCAAGCAGGGGATTTCCGTTATTCCCTAACGGATGTGTCATTTATATTTATCGTAAACCGAATGGCGAATGCTACATTGCTTGTATTTCCTGCCAGAGGGTCAAATATAGTAAGTATTGCATCACTTTTATTCAAAGTATGTTAAAGCGTAAAGTCATTTTTCATGTTTAGAGTTGGTATTTTCTGAAAGGAGTGCGGAGTCTAAAACGAGATAAAGTCTAAAACTTTAACTTTATTGCGATTTACTCGTTAGGTATTATTGATGGGGGTTTTAGGTATGGTTTTATGACACTTTTTTGATAAGTGTGACTGTGTCAATGTACAGATTAACGTTAATATGGCAGAGATATGCTTGGAAAAAGTATGGAACAGTTTACGTTTTGTATGTAAAGTTAGTTATTTTACTGATATTAAGTGTGGGAACTTGTTAAGGTTTGTCGTTGTACGCATTATTTTCCTAGTTTCCATATGATGCTAATGTAGCTTTTTAGTGTGAAGACATTGTTTATGTTTATGTTGTAATATTCGTTGATCAGTATAATTAACCAATGTTTTGAGAAATTTTAGTTAAATGTTACTGTGGCAGTGTAAGAATAACGTTAATATGTAGAGTTATGCTTGAAAAAAGTAAGATATAGGTTACGTTTGCGATACCATGTTATTGCTTTACTGGTTTTGAAGTGTGGAACTTTTGGTTAATGTTAAACAGTTTATTTGTGTGTAAGTTTGTGATAGGTTTGTCTTTGTGTATCTTTATTTTCTTAGTTCATGTTAACTCTATGTTAGCTTATTGATGTGGAAACTTTGTTACGTTAGCATACTTTCGCTGCTCTGTATGATAATTAACCAATGTTGTGAAAAATTTTAGTTAAATGTTACTGTGTTAGTGTAAATTATTAACGTTAATATGTTAGAGTTATGCTTGAAAAAGTAAGATTAGGTTACGTTTTTGCATACCATGTTAGTTGCTTTACTGGTGTTAAGTATGGAACTTTGTTTAATGTTAACAGTTTTATTCCTGCTTAAAGTGTGCTAGGTTTTTGTCTTTGTGCATTATTTTCTTAGTTTCAGTTTGATTGCTAATGTTAGCTTTAATTAATGTGGAAAACCTTTATTATGTTAAGCATACTTTCGCTGGTCTGTATGATAATTAACCATGTGTGATAAATTTTAGTTTTAAATGTTACTGTGTTTACTGTAAGATTACGTTAACTATGTTAGGTTATGCTTGATAAAAGTAAGATTAGGTTACGTTTTGCATACCATGTTAGTTGCTTTAGCTGGTGTTAAGTATGGAACTTTGTTAATGTTGACTGCTTATTCTGCTTAGATGTGTTATGTTTGTCTTTGGGCATTATTTCTAGTTCAGTTGATGGTATGTTAGCTTTATTAATGTTGAAAAACTTTATTATGTTAGCATACTTTTGCTGCTCTGTATGATAATTAACCAATGTTGTGATAATTTTTTGCTAAATGTTACTGTGTTAGTGTAAGATTAACGTTAATATGTTAGAGTTATGCTTGAAAAAAGTAAGATTAGGTTACGTTTTGCAAACTATGTTAGTTACTTTACTGGTGTTAAGTGTGGAACTTTGTTAATGTTAACAGTTTATTCCCGCTTAAGATGTGTTATGTTTGTCTTTGGGCATTATTTTCTTAGTTTAGATGATGCTAAGTAATCTTTATTAATGTGAAACTTTGTTACGCTTGACATTATATTTGATTGAATCTTTGTATAAAGACTTGGAAATTTTCATGTTATGTTTTATCCAAATGTACTCAAATGTGACTTGGAAATCAATAGATAATAGATCAAGGATGCTAGGAGGTGGATGGATGGTGTTGAATAGTTGTTTGATTAGTGATTTACTGCTTTAAGGGTATGTAAAACGTTACAATTTAGTAAAAAATATGACCTTAATCAATAGATCAATAGATCATAGATGGTCAGGAGGGAGGTTGGATGGTGGTTTGATTTAGTGATTTACTGCTTTAGGATATGTAAAAACGTAAATTTGTAGTTATAAACATAAAAGAATAAGAATTTTATTTCTTGATGGTTCTGAAACCATTATTTTCGAAATCTACAGACTCGAATAACATATATAAGGAACCAACATTGTATCATTACACTAATATTTAATAACTCGGCACCGCACCGGAGCCAGCACCGGTGCAGCTGTCAACCCCTACTCCTCTGAGTCAGACTCCTTCTCCATTCTTTCTTCTTTATTCTTCCTTCATCTTCTTTCTTCCTCCTTCGACCTCTGTTTTCCCACTCTGTGCTCTTTTTTTCAGTCGGGACCCCCCTAATGGGGTCCTAGAGACCCTACACGGACTTATAACCATCATATTCGAACTCTACGACCTCGATAACCCTTATAAGGACACCAACATTGTTGTTATACGAATGTTTATTAACTCGGCACCGC